>RXPK01002466.1:0-109311 GCA_004143645.1 Protaetia brevitarsis
ATACCCAAGCATCGACTCACACTAAGTGAGAACAATTTAGAATATAATTGCCTGAGGTTCTATAACAAATTGCCATACAATATAGAGGAATTTCTAACCTCAAACATACATTTATAAATTTTTGTTCTTGACCTGACGTTTGCATTGTTCCATTTGTATTGAAACACTGCAATAATAAAACTATTCTATTCTATTCCATTCTAAACACTAAGTAATAGCACCTTGCGATAGCCCTAAGGATACAAGAACCCCACTTCAAATATTACAAAGTACAAACAGCTGTTTATGTGGGTCAAGGTCAAAGGGCAATGACCTGACGTTACACTATTATTAGTTCGCTCTTTCCTTAACTAGCAATCTAAATTATATAAAATGAGCGTGCAATGGGTAAATTTACTATTATCGATGGTATTTAAGAAATATAAATTCAAATATTAAAGAAGTCTAGTAATTTCGGCTTGGCGGTCTTTACGACGTGATAGGATTTGGCGGTGAATTCAAATTTTGATACGGTACAAGAAAAGAAAAATAACAGTAAAAACTTAGCTGGTAACTTTTAGCGGGTGTCCAGAAGGTCATTATCGCGTTACGCTGTTGTCGTAGGCGTAGTCCAAATTTGCTCCCCTGTACGCGGGTGGCGGTGCAGGTAAATGCAAAGGTGAGGGGTCTCCCAAATTAAGTACTTCTCTCCCTCTAAGTTCAAACCAAAACAAAATAGGTCCTAAAGGACAGGACCGGATTACCAAAACTAAGAAAGTTAACTTAACTGCTAAATGGCGTTATAGGGTCTAATTCTTAATTTGATTAAACAATAATCTTTAACTACAACCCCTAAATGAAACGATCGTGATGTCACGGCAACACAACGTTGAAAGGTGTTAATGCCCGGAAAAGTTTCGACCGCGGAGCTACCCCAACGTGTTTTAATGTATTCTTACAGTTCATCAGTTTTCAAAATTTCTAAATTACGACTATTGCATTTTGTAAGTAGCTCATATTTTAATTCGATTGTTGTGCATTAGATGTTCAGATGTGTCGCAGGGCGCAGCCATTTGCATATTATAACTTAACCTTATTACTTAATGTTAATGAAAAAACACACCTTGCTAATTTGGTAATTCTAAAAATATAAATTAGTAATTAATTTTATTAACTTTTCTATCAATTTTACATTAGTTAACAATTACAAACCTTAAAAAAAATTATCTTAATGTATAAATTCAGTCATACTAACTCATATGTATATTTTGTATTTACAGTTAATTTATAATAACTAATGCACTTGAAGAAGGCAGAAAAGCCGAAACCGGTAGTGCAGAAGAGTTTTTATTATTAAATGCAGTAAATAAAATATAATTTAATAATTGGCAAGTATTTTTCTACACCTTTTCCAAACTGAAAACAATTCAACTTCCCTAACAGATTCAGCAGCTCAAATTCACTTGTAACCTTTTCCGTTTCAGTGAAATACCTACGCGAAGTGACGCCGTATTTCCGTAAGGCGAGCATCATCTCAGAAGTAGGTTGGGAACTGCAGAGGGGATTCTTGTCTGGCGCACCTCCGGCCGTCAGATCGCCGCAGAGAGCCGATACTCGCTATCTGCCGCTCCAACTGTGTCATCTGGCGAGGAACTTCAGATATCCGGACCCCGGTAAGTACGACATACCTTTTTTATGACACTAGACATCGCCAGTCGCGAACGCTGAAACTGACACCGCCGCGCGAATGTTAAATAAATTATTTCATCTCGGCGTGCCGAGCTTGATGTACGCGACTGCAATCAGCGGAACGGCTCCAGGCTAATGAAGGAGAGCGAGGCGGGGCGGTCCAATATTATTCAAATTTCGCTCGGGGCTTATTCAAATTGCCCGCGGAAGTTGTTTAAATTTATTCGGGCTTTTTCTCTGGGCGGGTAAATTTAGAGGGCAATCCCTTAATGATATGAATAATGAAGGGGAATTGGGATCCGGTTGTGGGCAGGCAAAGAAAGCGTAAACTTAAAAATTAATACTTATTCTGAGGTAGGTATTCGTATCATTATTATAGGAAGAAATCCTTCCTCACATGATTCGGATAAGCCGAAGCAGTCTGGAGTTGGGATATATTCCAGAAGCCTGGCGAAGGGCTAAAGTCACCTTTATACCAAAAGCAGGGAAAAAGGACATCACGCACCCTAAATCCCATAGACCTATCAGCCTTACATCATTCTTTTTGAAAACGGTGGAAAAGGCTGTAGATAACTACATCAGAACAGAGATCTTGGAGCGGGTGCCATTGCACCCCTGTCAGCACGCCTACCAAACAGGCAAATCCACTGAGACTGCATTAGTGGAGCTGACGGACCAAATCCAAGATGCCCTGACGAATAAAGAAACCGTAGTGTGCGCCTTTCTAGACATAGAGGGTGCTTTTGACAACACTCCCCACGAGTCTGTCAAAAAAGCATTAATTAATAGGGGGTAGACGGCGTGACTTCTAGATGGATGTCGCAACTACTGTCTACCAGGTCGGTGGAAGCGGGAGGTGGGATATAAGACCATCTCGGTTAGCACGACCAGGAGGATGCCCACAGGGGGAGTTACATCCCCACTTATGTGGAGCCTAATAGTAGACGAACTCTTATGCGGATTGACGGATCTAGGCATATCCTGTCAAGGGTATGCTGATGATATTGTCATATACGCAAGAGGCAAATTTGAGAATACCCTCTGTGACATAGTTCAAAGAGGATTGAACTTTACGAGAAGATGGTGTCAATCGATGGGACTCAATGTCAACCCCACTAAGACAACCCTAGTAGCGTTTACCAGGAAAAGAAAATCCAATCTTGGAACCATAAAACTGGATGGGCAAAAATATAGACTGGAGAGCGGAAGTTAAATATCTAGGCCTCACCCTAGACAACAAACTTCTATGGAACAAACATGAGCTTGAGGTAACCAACAAGGCCAAAAGAGCTCTGATGGTGTGTAGAAACTTTGCAGGGAAAAATTGGGGATGCAACCCAAAAATACTGCTTTGGATGTATACAGCGATAGTGAGACACGATCATCACCTATGCATCAGTAGCATGGAGCAAAAGAACTAATCTGGCCACCGCGAGAATTAACCTCTCGAAAGTGCAAAGATTAGCATGTGTATGCATAACGGGGGCTATGAGAACCTGCCCAACAGCAGCTATTGAAGTAGTATTGGATCTTGCCCCCTCCACATTGTAGTGGAGGGCGTGGCGAAAGAACCGCACTAAGAATGGTCAAGGAGGAATGATTAGGCATAGGCCTCAATCTCCTGACGTGATCAAACCTGGGATATGCCCGGGATGACATGTTAAAGAAATTTAGCTTTGTGAAGGAATTCACAACAAAGCTAAGTAACAGGAGCGAGTGGGATCATAACACCATCTTGAATTTTAATAGAAATGCCATCAAATGGTACACTGATGGCTCCAAAACGGCAGAAGGAACTGGAATAGGAATATACGGCCTAGAACTACATATCCGAAAGCTTGGGAAAATACCCAAGTATATTTCAGGCGGAAATACACGTTATTGGAAGATGTGTTCAGTCAATATGGATAGAACTATCGGAAACAGGAGATTATCATCATGTCTGATAGTCAAGCAGCCATCAAGGCGCTGAGCTCATATGAAATCAGCTCCAAGATGGTCTGGGAATGCCTAAGGAAACTAAATGAGCAGGCAAAGAAATAAAGTAACCCTCCTGTGGGTTCCGGGTCACACAGGAGTGGAAGGAAACGAAATAACGGATAACCTCAGCAAAAAAAGGGCTGGAATGCCTTTCGTAGGGCCTGAACCCTTTTGCGGGTTAAGTAGCAGTACAATACTGAAGAAACTAAAAATAGAAATGGAGCAGAGAAAATCCAGTTACTGGGAAAATCTCCAGGGAATGATGCAGAGTAAAATTCTTCTGGGAACTTATAACCAGAAGAGGTTTACAGAATGCATCAACCTGAGTAAGAACAATGTTCGCATATTAACAGGAATACTTTCAGGCCATTGTAGACTGAAAGGACACCTGACTAAGCTTGGATTGGAAAAAGATCCTGAATGCAGATTTTGTGGGGAACAGGATGAAACACCCTTCCACCTCCTCTCAAACTGCGCAGCACTGTGCAACCCGAGGGCGTTGTACCTGGGAGCATGTGAAATCGAAGAGGGACACTTACCTAAACTGGGGCCCTCTGATATCCTACACTTTTTAAAAGGATAGGATTGGGAGGCCAACTGTAAAGCAGCAAGAATGGGGGACACAATAGATCCTTTAGGTCGCAGTGTAACACCACCCTTCATCTACATACATACATACATACATCATTATTATAATTTTTTTTCAACAAAGAAATAATAAGAAAACTTCGATATTTTCTTGTTAGGTTTGCTCTTAAAACAAAAATAACATTTTATTCACATTTGACACATTTTTCTGTGATGCAGGCATACGCAACACTTCATTGATATAATACTTCCCCCATTGTTTTCTCAAAATGTCTTAATTATATTATTTCGTTAAGTTTGAAAATTTCTCCTATATAACGCGGAGCTATGCAAAAGCAGTTTCATTTCTATAAAAATCATGAGGAGAATGGGGTACACGAACATCTGTTATAATTTCTCTTTTTTCGAAAATAACTGTTTAAATATACACACTGAAACAAATTAGGTAACTTTTCTTGGTAAAAATCACTTTCCTTTGATAGTGTTCCGCATTGAGCGAGGATAAATATAAAGAAACTTAAGGAAAATATCGAAATGTTAGAAATTTTCCCATAACACAAGTATTTTACGTGAATATTATAGGAAAATCTCGGTTTCTTATAAAAAAATCTCTAACATTGTAATATTACAAAGAAAAATTACACTCATAAATATAGTAATTTTGAAGTGATAAGAAAATAACGCGCGCATGCGTTAACCTAGAATGTTCTGGTTCAAGTCAAACATATAAGCAAAAATGACATGCTGTTCGGCCACACGTGGTTCTGTTTTCTTGTTATTTTAGAACCATTATACTGATTATTAGTAGGTGATATTAATTCATATTAGAAAATCTGTTTGTTGTTCTTTTAGTGCCTCAAAGTCTGTTCTCATATACTGATGTATATAATGAGAAAATACATCTATCTATCTATCCATAAAGTTCTGGTTTTGTAAAGTTAGAATCAAAATATACATATATTCCTTGCCATAAACCACTCGAGCCCTTCTTGTTCCAGAAGTTGGGTCATTATAAACTTTTAGATTGATGATAAGATGCATGGTCCGGCACCACAACACTTCTAGGTAGTGATGAGCGATATTTCACCAACTGTGATTCTTTCACGGTGATTGGACAATCACGGATCACGGCCGTGAGTGGAGAATTCTAAAAGCAGGGATCAGTGATTGTGGTAAATATTTCCGTTAATATCAAGTAACCATCAATGGCGCCGCTGCGCACAGCAAAACGGCAATCACTGCTTGGCGATTGGCAATGAACAAATAATATCAGTGAATTAACGATCTTCAAGATTTGCAAGTAGTAACGTCGCAGTAAAACTGTGATTACCGGTTGCCTATTGGAAATGGAATATTTTACGGAGGTTATCTTCTTACAATATACTTATGTTTTTCAAATGTAAATATTGATATTCTTTTATACAATTATATTATATGTACAACTATATATATAAGGAATATGTATTTATTTTTACCTGCTGTGTAATAGGATATTGTGTTACAAGACTAAATTTTATATTATTAGTTTTAAAGCACTAATTGAAAAACTAACGTTTTATTTTTATTAAATTGTAGGTATAGTATTAAATCGCATCAGTTTTTTTGAAACATTCGCTCACTTTATATAAGAATTATACTTATGTGTGTTTTATTACACATAAATGTTAAAAAGGGGAATTAGTTTCATTTAATTTTTTTATATTTAGTATTTGTCATAATTTTGAAAACAAATTATTGTAACAATCGTTATTAAAACACAAATAGAATAAAAGTTTAAAAATCATTAAAAAATTTCTGTAGATCTAATTTGTCTGTATTAATTCCCAAATTACGTAATGCACCCCAGAACTTGTATACTGGACAAGAGTATAAATCATCTTGAAATATAAACAATCACTGTACAATACGACATCAAATATAAAAGACAATATAACGCATCTTTTTTTGTATGTGGTGTATCACCATCCCTCTTAATTGAAATTCATAGACTGAACAAATCAAGTCTTCGCATTATCTCTAATGGTTCAGAAAGCAGAGGTTTCTTGGAATAACAAAATCCATCCCCACTCGAGGGTTGTTTTAAAATAATTCTCATATCTAGAATATAAAACATCCTTACTTTTCGCATTGCAGTTTCCTTTTTAATATATAAATAAAAGTTTTCCAAAACAGAAAATGTGTATGGTAACTCTATGCTGCGAAAAGAAAAACGCACCTCCTAATCTTACTAACCTATGAGAAGTATACACGATTTTACGACAATATGGTATCGATGAGTCAATATAGTAATCGCAATCACCGTTTATAATCACCGTTAGTTATAAATCACAATCACGACTCACGGCGTGATTTAAGAATCACCATTTCGCTCATCACTACTTCTAGGTGGAAGAATAGGCACCATTTAATTAATATAATAACTTCTACGAACAATACATTAATAAATACCTGATCGAAACATTAACTATAAAGCCCGTTTTATCACCAGTATGCACTATGACTAAACGGCTGCCCTTCGGAGTAGGTTTCTTTAGTCCTATGAGGCTGACTCATCCGTAAAGTACATTAAAATTATGTACAATAGTACAAATTGTTTGTTTATCTTCAATACGAAGGGTAGTTTTGGTCTAAGGCGTGTTCGTTTTTTTGCCACGACCACTAAGAGAGGTATCTTCCTCTGCATCCTTGACAATTCTTCTGTATGTAATGTCAGATATTCCCGTTGCTGCAAGTATAACCTCTCTTTATGGTGCGACAAAGGTATTGTTAAAGTATTATTTGCAGCTTCTTCCTTTATAAATTTTAATACATGGACAATGATTTCCCTTATGAATTATTTTGCCTTTCACGCCAACAACATAAGCTACAACTGAACATAAGAGAGGTGTCTATAAAAAAATACAATGCAGTCAACTTATCTAGTAGTATGAGATGTCTCGAAAAAAGCATTTATTAATATGAATTGGGTAACAGTAGATAACTATAAATAACACACACGGTAAAAACTCGATCAACTCGCACAAATTCTGAGACAGACGTTAATTTGAATTTTGACACATGCGACCACGTGGCAACACGGGCGAATTCAAACATCCCCATAGCTGGCATAAAATGACTCATCCGACCATTTGTTACGATCTAATTTGAACTTGCCGAATTGAAGGAACACCAATCAGAACGGAGACGCGTAAGAATCCATAACCAACGAATTTCCTTTTTTACTTTATTAAAATTCCATCATATACTGGGCCTGCATATTATTAAAATTCCAACATATACTGGGCCTACATATTATGAAAATTTCATCAGACACTATTACTGCTGGCATATTATTTCAATTCTTTGCTATAGAGAGTCACAGAACACAAATTTATTTTGCCTTTACAATAAGTCGAACCTTGTTGAATTTATGTGAGTTTCATACCTTTATTATTACATTTTATTAGAATTGAATTTAGTAGACTTTGGCAAACTTTGCGGTAACTTATCCCCTTTATCTGCGAACTTAGTGTCATTAGGCTCTTGGTACTTCGTCATAAAATTTTGTATGCTTCGGTGCTTTATCCGAACCTTGGCGCCCATATATCGAGATTTAAACCAACACCCTGAGATCGCCCAATCCCATCTTCATTAAGCTACGTCGTCAGCATACTACATAAGCTACACCGGGAATTTGATCCCGTTTGCTGCAGCTATTGAGTGAAGAATTACCATTTCGAGTCGACAACAGGTAGGCGATCTCCTGGAGTACCCGCAGGTCTCACTTTTCGTTTCAGATCCGTTTAGGTTTGGTAGATTTTCGGTAATTTTAACTTATAGCTCGCGGCGGTAGCAGACTCCAACACCCAAAACGCATATAACGTAACATGTATTAAATTGTAACTACGCTAGTTGCGAAATCAAGATACTTCCAACTAATTTAGTTATTAATTGAAATTTATTTTTGTCCTACAATGTTACGAACATTATTAAAAGCATTTTGAAAGCTCAACATAAAAAAATTTCTTCACATTTTTTTAAACCACAAGAAAGGAAATCACGTTCGCGACAAAGCATTAAGAGCACCGCGTAAATCCTCCGTCCGCAAATTGTAAAAATTCCACGCTCTTCCATTCCAAGTTACGTACGCCGGCTTAAACTTAAACCGCGTGGGCCGGTCGCGAATTTATTTATGTAACATTAGTCGACGAACATTAATCTGGACTTTACAACGTTACTTTTACAATGTAAACCCCGCGAAAGCTACGGTACACCGATCCGTGCTCACGCACCGACCGACCGACGCCGACGTCGCGACGAGGTATTAAGCGATTTGAGCAAACAGCGGCTGTGAGCTGTGTTGTTTACCGGAGCGTGTGCGGTTTAAAATAAAATGGAAGTTAAGCTCGCCCGGTGGGTATCCGAGGTCGCCGGTATACGCGCGCAATTAATTTCGGGAGGCTGTCGTGTTCGCGCCCTGGCTTTTTAGCTTTGGGAATTTTCTTATTTTAAGCCTGACTGATGAAGCTTATGTCGTAATGGGGAGAGCAGAAACTCGGCGAGGAAAAACATTTTGAATTATTACCGCGGTGTTTTTTTTTTTTCTTTTCTTTTTGGAGAGAGTTTTTGCGTGCTTGAAAAAATATTACGTAAATATTTTAAGGTGAATCCTTTTAATTAGTCGACGTTCTTACCTAAAATTCTGGGCTGGTCGCAATTTGTAGCTGAGGATCTTCGACGTACTGTTAGGTGGTTTCTACACTGAACCAAAAATGGGTCTTGAAACAATACAAGAAATCATTGTTCTCATGGAATAATGCATTATTAAAATTGGTCGAAAGAACAAGTTCATCAAATGAAAAATATTTTATTAAATGAATTGTTACCTAATTTACCGGCACCGAAAATGACGGTAGAGTACCGTGAAAAATCGCGATGATGATAATAACAAACAGTCCTACGGTAGGACGCGAACACCGAACGCTTTGGCCAACGCAATCAGTTCACAAATAATACTTACAATATAGGTTAATTGAAATTAAAAAAAAAAAACGTTGTTACAGTTACAAATAAAAGCAAAAATAAAACTAAATATTTGAATAAATAAATGAAAAGATAATTAAATATTAATTGAATGAATTAAATTAATTCGTAATGTTCGACTGAGTTAGTAACTAGTAGAACCCTCCGATCCAGGATATAACATATGAAATTTACTGTATCGTAAAAGAAAACACAAAAAAAAAACTAAATGATCGGGGGTTCCTATTATTAAAATTTTAATCGCGAAAAGATTACAAATAAGAAGAGATCGTGCAACTTAGCTTTGCCCTCGATCAGCTGTTAGCGGGGCGTAGAGATCCTCTCCTATTCGGACAGACAGATCGTAACCTCTGGGCTGACTCGGTAATACCCGAAACAGATGGTCCGTGTAATTCCAAAGGAGGTAGGTTCTCCGAAGGGCTTAAAGAGTCGCAGAAGTCCTTAGCCGCACGTGGGTACTTCTAAACCTCACACAAAACGATGGGAAGATTCCAGAGTTAAAAATAAGGGGGATTAAAAAGACCTCTAAAAACTACGAAAACCCCATAATTAGTGAAATAAAAGGAGTAACAAGATTTGCTTACCGTTAAATAACGAGGTTTTTCAACGAAGAGAAGAAACAGATACAGAAATCGCGTTGGAGACGCGTGGTTCTCAAATTATATCCCAAAATATCAGGCTCATCCGCCGTAATAATCACGAAATTTCCACTTCAAACAAGCGAAGATACGGCCAATGATTATTTCAAGCAACCTTCCAATAAAATCCACAGATGTGTGAAAATATCCAAAATTCCCAAAGATAGGAAGAATTACTGGTGAGAACGCGTCTAATCAACAACCAAGAAGGAACAGGAAGCGGAAAAAATGAGTACGTCACGCAACCAATCAGAAGGCAGATAAATAAAACAAGAATAAAGACATGGAGGTGCCCTCTAACGTCGAAAAGGTGTAAACACAGATAAACGGATCTAAATAAAACAACGATCAATCGAACAAATCTATGCGTGGAACCGATAATACCGACATGTCCAAAACGAACACATCTAACCTACCTAGAAATGTCATCCATTTGTCTAAACACAGGAATTCCAGAAATTAAACATAAATCTAAGACCGTTTTAAGTATAAGAATCTATCTGTAAGTAAATGAAAACTAAAGGATTCAAGTTTTACCTATGCGTTCGACACACACTCAGGAAACTAAAAACTACCGGCAAGGCGCTCTAACAGGGGAAAGAAATACAATTTAGGAACCAAAAATTAAACGATAATGTTTACGTTGTGAAATTACAAGACGTAGGAGCATCTCTGAAGTTAGAAGACGGAAATAGAAGTACAAAGTCGTCGAAAAGAGCTAGCAGAGAAGGAAATAAGCTCGACACGAACAAAAGCAAGGTAGGCAAAGCAAAAAAACCGTAACAGAATTTATTGAGTAAATAAATAATTCATTGTATTAAAGAAACCAAAATAACTGAAAATGACTGGCTGAATGAAATGTGTTATTGTTGTAACGAACACCAATTTTGTTTTAAATTTGATTTACTGAATGACCGCAAGTTATCAATCATTTGGGTATGACTTCGAGTAGAAAGATGAAGAAAGGCATCATTCCAATGAACATTACTTGTTGATATGCTAACTGCAAATGGTTGAGTTAATATATCTTAGTGCCATTCCTGTATCGATTCTGCCCTTCGCCTTTACTTTCCGAAGTCGTGAAGTCGTAGATGTTGAATCGATTTCCTCACAGAACTTTCTGAAGCTATCTCTTTTCGCTTTCCTAATAGCTTTGTTGTGGGAGATAAGCTTCTCGGTGTAGCTCTGACAGTCTCGTTAAAGAGCTTCCACGAATCGGATCAGAAGTTCCAGCAAGGTGCGTCCCTACATCTTTTACTCTACTGAATAGGGCAACTCTATTCGTATGCCTCTTGTATGGCGTTGTTCACCTCTTTGAGGTCGTTTTCCAGATCCAAATGATGCCTAGCACCCCTGAATTGGATGACCTTTAGATTACTACTTAGAGTGCTTCTGTAGTTGTCCCAGTCTGTTTTTCTGGGATTCCCCCGGAGGGGTGGCTCTGGAGTCTCCGTCTCTAGTCTGAACACAATCATCCTCTGATCGGAGAGAGAAGCTTCACTTAATACTCTCCAATCTTTCAGCAGATCCTTTAGGTTCAATGTACTTAGTGTGATATATAGCAATCCTCCCTTACCCTTGTTACAAGCGTGCGGGTATTCCCAATATTGTGTACGAGTAGGTTGTTACAGAGAATATATTCTAAAAGTTGCTTACCTCTATGATTGGTGTCCTTGCTTCCCCAAACGACATACATAGTGTCTCAAGAAAAAGCTCTCACTCAGTCATCGACCGCGGCCTACTTTATTGCGTTCATATCGTCAGTAATTTTACGAAAATTGTACGTAAAAATTACAATATACATATTCGTATATATGATTTGCTATAATAATAAAAACTAATATAATTTTGTAATGAATCTTGTTATTACTGGATTAAAATAATTTAAAGATTATAAATAATATGTTATCAAAACAACGACACGTTTCGTTCTGTCGATGAAAATTCACTCAATGAATGTAGATTATTAAGATCACGTTCAGTATTTTTCTCAGTGTACATCAACTTACCTTATGGTGGTATTCTGAGAAAAAAGCTGTAAATTTATACGTCTACAACTTAGAAAAAATCCATAGGTGATTATAGATATAGCTACAGACAGAGTTGGGCGAAATTCAATCAAATTAATCAATCGAAATTGAAATAAAAATTTTCAATTATTAATTGAAGTGACTAATTAAAAATTGAAATTTTTATTTTCAGTTGAAACAAATAAAAAATTGAAGTTAATTTAATTTTTAATCTGGCCGGATTGATTGCATTCAATCGTTATTTTTTCATTACTCACACTCAGAGTTCGATATTAATCGATGAAATTTTTACTCAATTAAATTTAAATTATCAGTAGAGATTTAATCGAAATTAATTAAATTGTTAGTTGACTATGTATGTTATGTAACATACTGAATATGCGCTTTAAAATTTAATTTATCATCTAAAATAACCCCGAGATATTTTGACAAATTCTTTGCAATAATTTGCTTCGGTTTGCCAAAAAATACCGCCTCCGCTTTGTATGCATTCAAATTTAATTTAGTATCTAAATTCCTATTTAGGCATATAATATTTGCTTTTAATTTAATTAATTAAATTAATTTAATTTCTCATTAAATTAATTTCGATTAAATCTCCGATTAACAATTTTAATCCGGAATTTAATTGACTAAAAATTTAATCGATGAATGCTCAACTCTGGCTACAGATAAATATTGTGTACAGGTTTCTAAAAGCTTATTAATTTATTAATAAACTTTTAGAAATTAGTTAAAAGGTGTATTATGGGGAACATGTTTATACAGATTGTGTGAGATTCTGTGCAAATCTATAAGTTATTCTGTGCAAACTTTTTTCATAAATCTATTACATATTTCCATAATTTTTATCGTGACAGAAATTACATTAAATTAATTAAAATTAAATTAATGCTGTAAGCAGCATATCAGAAGTAAAACCATATTTAAATTCTAAGAAAAAGCTCAAGATCGAATATAAAAATGAAAAGTATTGAAGTTATTATGTAAGTATACTAATAATTGTCTATGGTAGACGCATTTGTATATCTTTAGGTCTATGCAAAAGCTATTTGAAATTAGAAAGACAGCGTTATTTAAGACAAATAAACATAACAAAATAAACTATATATTCTCCGAAATGTTTTGTATTTTATTACATAAAATAATAAATTACTTGAATTCGAAATCTTTAGCTTTAACTTTACAATGCAAAATATCTGTAAGTAAACATTTGTAAATTTGTTTTGTTTTTTCTATCAGCTGAAACTGCAGAATTTTCTGTATTCTTCGCGTATTCATACTTTGCCTTTATCAGGTAATATTTCCAACCAAAAAACTCTGCTAAGTGATGTCAGGCGTCGCCTGAATATAAGAAGTAGGTAACTTAGTTTCATGAGATCAAGGCAAATTAAAGAAATTTAAGTTACACAAATTCATATTCTCCACATAACTTTTCAATATCAATACTTTTAATAAGGTTTGGTAGACGTAACATGATATACACTGTAAAATACCTAGATTTTACATTACTTCTAGGTATTTCCAATAAAGTCATAATGTAGATAACACCAAATAACCCGTCGATTAAGTTAGCTAGTTCTTATATTCAGCCAGCGATATTCAAGAAATTAACACAAGTGCAAAATTCTAAGTGGAAATTGTGTCATCATAATTATCTGCTGACATAATTTATACTTACTATATATTTGTCTTACGTATTATACTTGGATTATCGCGGATAAAGTACGTGGTATCTAGTCCATACCGTATAAGCTCAAACCACATAATATCAATAAGATATGTGCAATATGTTACCTTCCTTTATTTTGTTGCATATAGGTGGATTTCCTGCTCCATTTAATAGTGTTACCATTTTATTCCACCTTTGCTGATGTAATTATCGTCTAAATTATCGTGTAGCAAATATTCTTAGTAAATTCCAAAGGCATCGCTATTGAGAAGTCGCTGTTTTGCTCATCACTATTACATATGATCCTATTTGCCCTATAGTCTGTAGGCGTTCAACATGCCTTGCTTGTTTTGTTATAATTCGAAGAGAAACAACACACGACAGCGCCCACGATCCCGCTGCTTACATAGCTTCGCGTTGGCTTGGTATCCGGCAACAATCGGTGGCGCGGTTCCCCCAATTCCGAGGCGATGGGAAACGCAATAAAAATGTCACCTTGGCGCGCGATCTCTGGCTGTTTTCGACTACTCCGCTGTCTCTAGCGCTCGGGTAACTAGAAAAACAAAATGCTACGTCTGTTAATTCTGACTATCGTTGGTGGATTATTGCGATTTGCGATGTAGTTTTTGTGCTGTATAGTGGCATATGTATTAACTTCGATATCAGGCAAAAATATGGACATCCACTGTCACAGTATAATGATCAAAATATCTATATTTGATTTTGTATTTGGTATAGTTTACTATCTGCATTTAAAATTCTAATTACATTTTCGTGGAACGATTGCCCTATTCAAATTTAGTTTAGCTATTGCGCGCTAGAGGACACAACATTGTTAAATTAGCGGCAACTTTTGAAAAAAAATTGACACCGAATTTACAATTATCAATTCGTTAGCAGGCAACTGGGAAGGCGCATCGACAAGAGATTTGGGGAATCCACGTGTGCCTTGTGCTAGATGAACTGCTTACTGCTCCAATTTTTAAATAGATAAGAGAGATTGCTTGGGTTTATTAAGACTTTTAATGTCGTAATAAAAAAATGTATATAAATCTGAAAAATCAAGCATATACATACATTAAATCAAAATTATAAGATTATATTGCTTATTTATACTCTACAGGGTTTTTTCACGGAAGCGGCCAGTTAGAAATTTTCTCCCTTAACGAAAACTTTTTGGTTTACTTTCTTTTTAAAATATTTTCAAATTTTTTCACACTTCCGGTTAACCGCAAACCCCCATGAACATGGCTATTTTAAATTGAACAGCCTATATATCATTACTTTTCTGAATTCAGCATGAAATTCTGTGGCGATTACAACTAGGGTTTCCCATGCCTATCTTCAATTGTTTCCAAGATATTACGAGTTTTTTTAATTTTTTTTAGAAAACCTTGACATTTACACTGTGGTGCGTAAATGTTTAATTTTCACGTACTTTAAGTTTCAACAGAGGTCTTTCATTTTAAAAGTAACAAGTACTAACATTGTTTCACCCAAACGCAGTAAAATATTCCTGTCGTATCATACAGGGTGTTTAAAAATTAGTGACTCCTTGAAGAATTTTAAAAGTTGCAAAATATATTTTTTTCAAATAGAACTCTCAGAATATTTTTATATTGTTGCATATAGAATCTTTAATAATTTTCGTATGAAGGAGTCATTTTATTTATTAATGCTTTCACATGGCCGAATATCGAATCTGGTAGGCTCAGACTTTGACAGTGCAATAAATTATTATTGTTACTAACTATTACGGTTTCCTGTTTGTTTAATATTCAGAAAAGTGCATATTATTGTGCAATTTATAACTCAAATAATTAACGGAGCTAATTTTGATCTGTATATCTTGAATTTATTCTATCAGTCAAAGAATTGCTGGAAGAGTTTGTCGAGAATTTAATGAAGGATATCCTTACTTGTAGTCAATGGATAGATATAAAAAGAGGCCGAAAACTTAAAACACTTTTTGTAACAAGTTATTACTGTTAACAAAAAATGGGATTAATACTGTAAGGCATTTCCAAACAAATCCTGTAGTTTAGTACCTGCTACTTCTGAAGATTTGGCCATTTGGAAAACATCTGTCCATAAAATTTTCAAATACAGTAAGATTTATTTTCAAAAATTCTAATGTAACCTCACGCACATTAAATGTAACGGAACCGGGTTTTCCTATCTGGGGACTTTGAGGGATGGCCAGCCCAATTTCAAATAAGACAAAGCTAAACTCCGTCTCACAGATAACCCACACCTGCTCTTTTGAGCGACCAGCCACTGCTGGAAAGCGATCTTTTTGTTCGGTAGCGATTGGTTTTAGAAAATCTAGCCAAAGATGCTCTCCAACAGTGTTTTCCTCCGTCAGTCGAAGCAGGGCCGTTAGTTAGCCTAAAGATTGCTGATTTACCCACCTCGTCGGCTTTCTCTTACCGATGATAACTTCCTCTCCAGGTCTTTACCAAGGGTTCAAACTGATCTTTTTTTTAACGACGAAATAATAGAACGACTAATATTTTTACAATTATATATTGAATATTTAAGACATTGGAAAGAATCTAACAAACTACACAATTAAATAATATAAAAAGTGAACAAAAAGAAACAAAACACAAATTTTGTCTTATTGAATATTTTAAAATTTTTTACTGTTGATTAACATAAGCTTTGGTAAATTTTCCTTACAAATTTTCTATAATGGGAGAGAGAGAGAGCGAACGAGTTACGGTTTTCACGTAATTGCATTGGTTAGTTTTAAGCAGAGATTTTGAACATCTTACCAGCCATGTGGGAAAAATAATTCTTCTCGTAATCCAAATTTTAAGGCAGAAAACTTTACACAACACTAACAGTTTTTTTAAGCCAAGAAAAGGGGAATTTTTATGAATTTTATCACAAAACAAAACACCTCTCGAGGAAAGCTTTTGCTTCCTGTTCTCGAATTTTAAGCGTATTTTGATTGCAAAAACTAAGATAAGTTTTAATTTTAAGATTAGAAACGCCCGTACGAAATTAGAGACGCGTGCTTTTACTTTAGCTGTAACGAAGACCACGAATTAATTAATTAAAACAGCAATGTAAAGAATTTTTATAAACTTTGATTGCGACGTCATTTTGCACCGATAACTAGTTCGGCCTCTCTTTACAGGAGGGCGCAAGTATGACCGAAGGCGTTATTTTTTTTACTTTCAGACGCCCTACTTGAGAGGAACGTGAGAACTGCTGAACAGCATTCGTAACATACAATAAACAAAGAAGCAGATAACATACAAAGTAATACCATATTATTTTAATTACGCGAGTCTTTAAACGAAAACAGATTATTATTTCCTGTTAGGTAGACGCTACTCAGCAAATGCCACGGTACCTATAAACTACGTATTAATAAAATGAATTTAAATTCTCGCATTATACAGGATGGAATTTCAAATTCTTACATAAACACGTAAAAAGCAGTAGTTATTATAGCAATAATATTTATTAACAACAATAATTTGTGTTAATGCCAATGTCATAGCCTAAGCGTTAAAAAATAAAACGAGCAATTTAAAAGAAAGGTATTGAAGATAGGTGTAGGAAATATTACAACAAATAAGTATAAAACAATATAAAAATATGTAGGGTATTCCATTTGAAAAAAATAGAGCTTTTTTTTTTAAATTTTGATACCCGCTCTGTGCTCATCAATAATTTCAGAAACGACACAAATTAATGAAGTCAATCACGCTTAAATATTTGCCGCCCTTTCGATTTATTTGTTTCTTTTTCTTTTGCTACGAGATGGCGAACAATGAAAAGTCGTAATAATGGGGAAAAAAGTATTCGTGACGCTGATTTATGTGCAACATCAATACCCGGGGAGAAGTTTGCAGGCGGCGAATGCTTTTTTATCTCCTTCCGTTTTACTGCTTGCCTATTTTCCAGCTACAGTCGTCGATCCGCGAAATTGTTTCACCAGAGGTGAAGTATCGGTCGATAAAAGCGGACTGGAATATTAGAATCTAAGATGATTATGTTCAATGGAGACGGTGTAATATACAAGACAAGTTAGCAATAATGAAATAGCAAATAATATACGAAAAAGTTTATTACATTTATTTTTAATAATAATAATAATAATAATAATAATATAATATATTGTCCAACAGATTTTACAATCTAATAATAGTACAAGTGATTAAAAAAACTATATAAAGATACTAAGAATTAATACATAGTACAAGAAGAAAAAAATAGCATTAAAACAAGAAAAAATACAGGAGTAGCAGCATACTTATTTTTATCAATGCATGAAAATAAATTCAAGTTAGAAGTCAAGTCAAAATGCAAATTATTTAATAACTTAAGTTTAATAGTTTCTTCCGGGGGTTTTTGCAAGATTTTTCATAAAATATTTTGTTTCACCAAACAATGTTACTACGTAGAAGGGTGTGAATACGTTAATAGAAAGCATAAACTCCTCCTCATCATCAACCATATACTGCCTTGAATAAACACGGTCCATTACGGGGCATTAAAATTTACGTAAGACATATCATACAACCCCTTCATAATTTTTGACATGCTAAGAGTAGGTAAGCGGTGTTCAGGGACCTGCATTATAAATAAGTCTCAAAATAGGGTTCCTTTTATGGTTGCATTGCTTTATAACATAGAGCATAGCAAGCTAAGACAATGTCATATATGTATTAGTAATAGCTTTTTAAGTATTTTCATTAAAAATCTTATTACGTATTTTTTGAAACTACTAAAAATGGAAATGCAGTTAAAATATTTATTACTAAGGAATGCAGCTCAGTTCTAGTTCTGTAATCTTCCAATGTTGCCAAATAGAGTTGTGCATTTCGGTAATTACCTTGGCTCGGCCCGTCTCATTTGCCAGTCCAGCCCGTCCAAGCTCATCCGTCAGCTCGTCGGCCCACACTTCGTTACAATCACCGGTCATCCTTTTAAAAGGATAATCTTTTCTACTTTACGAAAACTATTTTAATGCAAAGAGTTGGAACTTTTATGTGCAGCTGTAATTATCTATAATAGCTGTTGCAACTGCACACAAAAAAATATATTATCAATCTGAATATTTTTATTTATTCAGAAATCGTAACTTAACATATATTTTAAATGAACTAAATTTTATGTGGGACATAAGAGCAAATTCTCTGAAAACACAATATACTCTTAGAACAAACAGTATAAATATTTGCATTGAAGTACCTATAGTTCCTCCAAATGAACATTGTTATTGTTGTAAGGAATAAATCTATGCAATCATAGTGAGAAAGTCTGTAGATTCAAAATAAAATTCCTTATCGTTTGGTATAATTAATTACTATATAAGATTATTAAATGTTTTGTACTGAAAACATGAAATATCAAATTAAAATTACCATAATATTGAAACATTTGAAACGATTTTTACCCCACCATTTATTGCACTAAAGCTTATATGTCATTGGTTCCCTCTTTTTTAGGGGGCTTTAGGGGGTTTTGCGTATACATACGCTTTGCTTGGCGTCACTTTTTGATTGACCAGCGAACAGTGGTTGTTGGTTGTGAGTGTAATAAATCTAAATAGATATCCCAGCCGTTTCACAGCTACTTAGAGAATGGGGTGGAAATGGGGCTGATGCACAGATGCTACCATTAAAATATTCGAAGGTAGTACTGCGTGTATGATGATACCAGCATAAATGAAAAAGTGAAATTAAATAAAAAAAAAAATAATCTTAGCTACTCAAAGGATAAAATATTAAAGGGCGCAAAAGTGCTCTCAAACTCAGGGTTATTTTCACATTGAATATCATGAAAAAATAAAATGCGGGGAAAGTATCAAAAATAAAAGAACTGAATTTTGAATGACAATTAACATCATTAATTTTATTTTTATATAAAAAAAAAAGAAAAAAAAAAACATTTAATTACAATTATGCAGAAACAAAACCACGAATTTAAGATTCTGGTCGAACAAACAAAAACTGCGTTAGACTCTACAATTAAAAAAGGACGATGCAAATCGTTTAACAAACAAAAGACAAATTTGTTCTAGAAAAAAATTTCACAAAAAATCCACGTGGTTTCAAAATATAAACCAAACAAAATTAATTTAAACGTGGACAAAACAAGTATATATATAAAATTGAAATTTAATCACAAGCACAATGCTTCTTTTCACCTAATCCGAGGTGATTAATTACTCAAAACTAAATTGAAAACTAGAAACCGAGAAAAAAAAAATTAACTCTTTACACTTAAAATTCCTTCTAAAACAAATTATAATAACAGATCTTATACCTAAATTGTGTACACAATAATATAATAACGATTATTTATAAAAGAGTTCCTTGAAGGACGAGAAAATTTCAAATTAAACGAACAACATTTTAAATAAAAATGAAGTACCAAAAATGGCAGCAATAAAAATAAATTTAAATGTACTTACTCCGCAATCTTCCAGGAAACCGAGTGGGGAACACGGTCGCATATATATAAAATATAACATTTTGCGTGCGATGAAGCCGCAACGCATCGCAAAGAAAATTCCTCGAATGTAACAAAGAACAAACTATATATACAATACTGGTGAACGCAAAATGTAAAATTAATATACACAACTGAACAATTACATTAAATTTAACAAACAATTCTATTAACAAAATCTTTTCAAAATAAAATATTAAAATTGTGGAAACTCTATCGTTACATCGATAAAGATAACTCGGAATGAATAAAAATACAAATTTAAATTTTCGAAATCCGGGGTGCCAGACCATAGCAGTACGCACGTGTTGTCTAATATTAAAGGATTACTGGTTTAAAAAACTTGGAAATAATACTTAGAGTCAGCGCCATTGTGTCGATAATATGTGTGTACATTAACAAACATATGTAGGTATTTACTAGTTATTAGTTTTCAGTAGGCAATACCAGCAAGTTATTATACTGATTGAAATTATATCAGTGATAGTTTCCGTTGAGGAAAATCTATTTACTCAAATCTAAAATAATTATTTTGTGGTGAAAATATATATTTTCTAATGATTTATATAATTGATTACATTTGACTAAAAAATTGTTTCGTTTAAAACAATTCAGGGGTTTGGAAAACTGAACAAATTTTATTTTATTATATAAATTATTTTATTGTATAGTGATGCATTTATATTCAAATTGAGTAATTATATTTTTGTGTGTGGTGCTGGCGAACATGTTGATTTATTAATTAAGCATCAGGATATATAATTTTCACAATAATTATAATTCCAAATAAACATATGAAGCAGATTTTATTATAAAACAATATATTTCTTCCAAAAATATAAAATTGATTTATATTTACTGTTGAAATCAAAAACTGAAATTTGGTAAAAAGAAGTAGGGGAAGGTGGGGCAAGATGGGAACATTAAGCTTTAGAACACTGCCATCAGGATTGCAAATTGATATATAAGGTTCTAAGTAGCTGTTGTAATCTTTAAACATTTATCTGTCTGATGGATGAATTTACAATTTTCAATGGGTACTCTATGTTGTGAGACAAATTTTGAAAAGAAATGTGTAAATAACACCATCTTACCCACCATGGGCAAATGGTTCCAGATGGGTAAGGAATGGGTGTACCATAAATCAGTAATAAGTAAAAAAAAAAAAATAGATTCTTAAAATATTCTTAAAAACATGCAGGAGCACAGCTTAAACTCTTTAAAGCGGAACTACTTAAAAAAAAAAATACAATAACGATTAGATAATTAACTTAATCTTTCACATTGAGGCAATAGAAGACGAACTCATCCACGTTATTTCGCACAGCCTCCATGTCCCAACCTCGCCATCCATAGCATTGTATCAATACTTCCCCTTATAATACTAAATTGAGCGTCATCTTCCTCAACAGAAGAACTTGATTATTTCCTTGAGTTTTCTAAAATCTATCTCTTTTGCTTTCCTTACAAAAATTCGGCTTCTTGGTCTCTTCTGTTTTCTTCTTTGTCATTTTTTTTCTTTTAACTCTCATAACATTGTCAATTAATAAGCACAAAAAAGTGTAGTTGTAAAATAATTTACTTATGCTTCGATACTGCCGTTGAGCTCACCATAAAATAATAACGAATTCTGGGAAATTGCCAAGTTCACGCACCACAGCAATACTTTGTTATTAGACTAGTAAAGTTTCCTACATTACAACAAACATAAACAGCACTTGTCAATTATTACGGCACTGCTAATTATTTGACAGATGCTTACTGCCGTTTTGTAGATAAGACGATGTCCCCGTCATGCCTCGTGGCCCCATCTTGCCCCACCCTCCCCTATAAATTAGGAACCTTAATCTAATTATAATATTACTTATTTAAGTACTTAAGTACTTGAAAGCTTGGTTTAAATTATAAGAGAATTTAAAAAAATACAGTTACAAAATTTAATTTCTTTGTACACCAGCGACACATTCTAATTGTACGACCTACAGCATAAAACAGAGCCTAAATGTGTAGCATGGGTAGTAGACGACTTATGCATTCACTGCCGTGTTCGAAATATATAAACACAGATGTTCGGTCTCTGTTTTTTTTTTTTGTACAGTAAATCTACTTTAAATGTAAGGAAGAATGCAGTAAACAAACTTAGAAAAAAACACTGATCTTATAAAATAGATAGAATTAAATACATCAAAGGCGTATACTTATGCCTGCCGACTTACCTGGGTTACCACAATTTGAATTTTTTCAATTACTTAAATATAATATTGTATACAAACACATGTTTTGTTGTCTTTACACATCCCTACAACTTTACTAAATATGTTTGTGTGTTTTAATCCAATTGATTCATAATGATTGTTTTCATATCTATTTTTAATTCGCCGCGGCTCCTTTTTTCGATATTAACATAATGAATACTTAATATTTATATAAAGTTTTTTATAGCTATCACTACTATTCGATTTAGCACTAATTCAAATTTTGTATTTCTTTTGAAAAGATATTGTGGGACTTTTGAGGTAAAATCTTTGAAACTAAGGAATTTATAATCGAAATATTATATTATCTTGTTATTATAATATTAATGAAAACATACCATTGCTATAACCAATAAAAAATATTTAGGAGTGTAGAGCCTTTCGTTCTAATATCTGATATAAAAATCATGTTTGAATGCATCTTCGCATATCTCCTTTTTATTTAATGTTAAGAGGAAGCCGGAGCGAATTAAAAAAATGATATGAATCATCAGACATTTAATTAGATTAACAAATATAAGCATTATTTTTGTTAACGCTGCAGGGAAAACCAAACACGCATTTCTCTCAATACGACATTACTTCAAATTTTTTCTGCATTAATCAATTAATCTGGCGCAACCACGCCCATTTTTACGAAAATGGAAATAGTAATAATTTTTCTTATTCAATATTGTTTAATATCTTACATAGGGACTGCCGCAATTTAGTTATTGTGTTCAGTAATATTGAAAAAAGTGTTTCATTCATAACCGAGATATTCTTTACTGATTTCAGTATAGCTGAATACTTTAAATGTCTTCATGCGAACTATTTTGATACTTTCATTATTATTTGCATAAGGTATGAAATGGATAAAAGTATAACCGCATGATATTGCTATTTATTGTATAATTAACAAATTAACATGCCTTTGGTTTAGTTCCTAGTCGTAGTTCCACTATAAAAATGAAATACCTTTTAAAAACATTTAATAAACTACCAGTTATTCGACAATACTTCAAACATAAAATAATTTATTCCTACCAAAGATACAAATACATAGAGATCATTAAGTTCGCACATTAAAATCCAGTTTAAGCTTTTTAAATACCGCAGAGAGACGGCACATCTGTGTTTACAATTTCGAAGCGCCAGTTCTGCCTAAATCCGTCACTATCCCGCTACATATGGGTCTATTTTACCTGTATATCGTACAATTAGAAAGTTCGCTAGTGTCTACCAATGCTGGTATTTAATTAATTTTGAATCACTGCATCGAAGATTGGTAAACAATTCTTTAACTTCGAGTGCTAATGAGTAAGTCAAATCGTCATATTTATGGACAGACTATAATAAAATTTTAGAAATATATGACGCAATTAAAACTCCTATTACTCATGCGTCAGCGCTGCAAGTTCTTTTTTTTTGTCATTTCCCATAAATTTTTGTCTGTTGTTCGCGACGGAAATAATGAATAATAAATCACAACGTACACTTAAACAATTACAACAATAGTTTCTTCATCTTCCGCTCCGTCAGGAGCACTACCGAACCTACATCCGCAGACAATGGTCCGTATTTCCCCGGGGCGCATTTTTTTGCCCGGTCGCCGCCGCATTAATCATCCTTTTAACTCGGCCTCGTCATGCGCAGGATGTACGTACTACTGCCTGCGTCTATGCCGTCCGAACTCGACGACCGATTTTACGACTGGCGACCGCTATACCAGGCGGTGGTTTTTCGCCTTAGAAGCACTTTCGGAGCCCGGAGCCTGTGGCGTGAACGCATCGGTCCGTAACGTGCCGTTTCTCACTTTTATTTTTATTTTTAGAGGAAAAAAACCCTTGAAGAAGACAAAAAAAAGACCAAAAAAAAAAAACGGAATGCAATTGCAAAACAAAACCGCGGTTTGGAATTTCGCGCTGAAAAAGAGATATTTCGACCTCCGGTTTGACGAAAATGAGGAAATTTAAGGAACATTTTACGTCGGATAAGGGGAAATTTTAATATCTGTTTGGAAGTTTCTATGCCGCCTCGGGGGTTCCTTACCGTTAAAACGACTTCCTTCGAATTTATAGAAATGTTTCGTCTGATCCTAATAAAATTTTAATTTATCGCTTTATTTTTAAAAATATCGGCTATCATCAGTGCCTACTTCTTTTTTTTTTGTTTGTTTTTGTGGGAGCCTACATGAATTTCGTTCTATAATCGCGACGTGAAGTGTTGAAGAAAATTTATTCCAATTAACAACTAACAATTTAATTTATTATGTTTTTTCCTTTTTTCGTGAGTTTAGCGGCTGGTTTCTATATAATGAATTATTTTTTTTTTTAAATCAAACTCTTCATTTAACGTTTCGACAAACTTTATTACTGTTGTCTTCCTCAGAAAATTGTTTATTATAACTTAAATCTTTTTATCTAAAATTAATAAAACGTTACTGTCATTACCTTATAGAACTATGTATTAATATAAAAAAAATGTCCCACTTAGGCCAATAGTTTCCTGTATCCAAAGTCCTTACAATATATCAAATATCTTGCCATTCAATCTCAAACATAATTAATAAGCACGAATATTATTTGAAAAATTCATTTGATTTAAAAAAAATTATTGACAGTACAGAAATAAAAAATAATGACAGATTAATTTCGCTTGATGTTGTCTCTATGTACACCAATATCCCAGTAGATTATGCTTTAAATATAGTAAGAAAAAATTGGAAAAAACTTCAAACCACATACAGAATTACCTTTAGATGAATTTTTGAATGCACTTGAAATCACTTTGTCAACAACCATATCTTCTTTCCAATAAATTTTACAAACAATATATGGCTGCGCAATGGACTCACTCATATCAAGCACAATAGCTCAATTAGTACTTGAAGACCTCGAAAGACATGTAATTACTAATTTAGAATTTAAACCAACATTTTATAAAAGGTATGTGGACGATTGCTTAGTGTGTATTCCGGAAGACAAAATCACAAAATTTCATCAGTTTTTCAATGATTTTCATCCGAAATTACAATTTACCCTTGAAATAGAATTTAGATCTTACCTTGATTCGAGAAAATAATAAAATTTTTACAAAATTATGTCACAAACCAACATTTTCTGATCGTTATTTAAATTTTCATTCTGCCTAACCCTTTAGTTATAAAAGAAATGTTATGTCTTAATCAATAGAGCCATTACATTAACCAATCCAAAATATAGAAAAGAAATTTTAAACACAGTAAAAATCAATTTACAAAAAAAATAACTATCCCTTAACGTTAATTCAAAAAACCATTAAAAACAAAATACATCAATATTATAACACCAGACAAGTCAATAACACAAAAAAAACAAACCCAAATACTTTCAAATATCTTAGCATTTTATACGTTCCTCATTTGTCCGAAAAACTTAATAAAATACTTAACCCACATAATATAAAACTTGCACACAAAAACCACAATAATTTGAAATTTGGTTTCTCAAACTTAAAAGACAGTATTCCATTACAAAACCAAAGTCATGTAGTTTACAAAATCTCCTGTAACAATTGCAATGGTGTGCACATAGGACAAACATCATAAGAACATAATAGAATAAAAGATCATAAATATCAGAATAATCTCACGGCTCTAAAAAACATACAATTAACATAGATCATACTTTCAATTTCAATAATACAAGTATTTTAAATAAGGAAAAAAATTATAAAGCGCCATGCATTTTAGAAATAATCCAAATAAACAAACATAAAAACGCAGTAAACGATAAAACAGAAATAGAAAGTTTATCAAAAATTTATGCACCAATCATTTAAACATACTTTTCGCCGCTAATATATGTAGGTAAAGAGATAAATAAATAACAATTTTTAGTATAACAATTTAAAAAAAAGCCCATCGCTGAGCTCGCCTTTCGTGTTATTTTAAATGTAATCTTCGGCAGTTTGAATTTAAAATGTTCAGTTCACAGCAGTTTGTAAATTGACTAACAACATGTTTCAGTAATTTTAATAAAAATGTAATTTTTAAATAAGTTTTAAAATGTCAGTGTGATTGTCCCTAAATGTGTAAGTAAAAGCTCATAGTTCTATAATGTAATGACAATAACGTTTATTAATTTTAGATAAAAAAAATTTAAGTTATAATAAACAATTTTCTGAGGAAAACAACAGTAATAAAGTTTGTCGAAACGTTAAATGAAGAGTTTGATTTTTTTTTAAAAAGATTAATTCATTATATAGAAACCAGCCGCTAAACTCACGAAAAAAGAAAAAACATAAAAATAGCATTAACGGCTACGAACAAATCATCATCAAATTTAATTTATTGTTTTGAACATTTTGAGATGAACGTCAATTACGACAATTAACTTATTGGACGTGTTCTTAGTTTTTAAGTTCTTTTTTTTAATTATTTGGCCAAATAATGAATTTTACACCTGTACACTGTTATTCTTTAATCAAATCATCAAAACTTCAATACCCCTTCTGAAGGTTTTGATTAGAAACTGGATGGAATTCAAAAGCAAATAATTTCTTTCCTTAAACCTTGACTAAAGTCCGTAATTCCTATATTCTTATAATGGGGGGCAGGAGTTAATTTAAAGCATGGTGTTTAAAACTTTAAGGACAAACTTTGTATTTTATTAAAACTTTATTACTAAAGAATTTTAAAATATATCATGTTGTCGAAATTTGTTTATCCCATCTAAATTTATTTTCTAATTATTAGATTATTAATAGAAATTTTAGTGATACTTTTCTCCAATAATTCTTTCACATCTGTTAATTTAAAGATTGTTTTATGTCTACATTCACTTGAGCCCAAATTAGTTCGATTGGATTTAATTGGCAATGATATGGAGGAAGTCTCAATGCCCTTCTGTTGGTTTTCTCTATTATATCGTTAACAGCATATTATCTGTTGTTTAATTAAGGTTAATAATTCTGCTTTCACCATCTTTTTTATTTTCATTCACTCTTGAATTTCGGCTTTGCGATTGTTTCTTGTAGGTGGTTTATTTAACTTTCGGCTATGGCAAGGCGCATTTTCCCAAATCCTTCGTCTGAACTCTAAGCTCATACGTGTAATTATTAATCTCGTCCTTTTGCTTGAAGGATTCTGAAGGCCTGTAGATAAAACCTTCGGCAAATGCCTGCCTTGCAGTAAGAACGGTTGTTTCTGTAGATTATTTGTCCTTTTGTTTACTGCATTTAACCATGTCATCCAAATAGTAGATTGGTGTTTCATTCTAAGCTCATACGTGTAATTATTAATCTCGTCCTTTTGCTTGAAGGATTCTGAAGGCCTGTAGATAAAACCTTCGGCAAATGCCTGCCTTGCAGTAAGAACGGTTGTGTCTGTAGATTGTTTGTCCTTTTGTTTACTGCATTTAACCATGTCATCCAAATAGTAGTGCTGCAAACTTCTCCTAAACCCCTCACCACAAACTGCACTAAACTGCAGTTTGTGGTGAGGAGTTTAGGAGAAGTTTGCAGCATTTCCAGTACCACAGTTTGGAGTATTTTTGTCATCCAAATAGTAGATTGGTGTTTCATTCTGGCAATATTTCATAATTTGACGCAAGTACTTTCTCCTTCAGTAATAATTTCGTCTTTGTCCTTTAAATTACTATTTTGGCTTTTCTTCTGATGACCCCAAATGAAGATTTTTTTGTTTACATAATATGTTTTCACAAAGAAAAAATATATATTTGCCGAAAGTTCAATTCTTTCAATAACAATCTGGGAGAAGTTTAATTTTAAAATTAGAAAGGTCTTCATTTTCATTTTTACCGCAAGGATTTTCTTACAATTGGGGTTAGTTTTTAAAAAAGAAGGAATGGACAATTCTTCGGATAGTACTTTTCATTTCCTCATCTACATTACCTGCCACAAGCCTCTTTTTGTAGTATTTTTTTGGTGGCTGGAATTTGTGATGAGTTTCACATTTTTTCAAAGTATTGTAGACACTACATTCTCCAATGCCTGTCAAAAAAAGACACCATTAAAGTTCATCTTTTCTGAACTTTAGCAAGATGGGTTAATGGGTAATTGAACGACTCTTCGACACACTCAGTGGGTATAGTTAAAATTTCTAAGATTTGACTACCAGGTGGACAGATTTTATGTGCATACTTGCTGATTTTGCTGTCATTTCAACCTTTGTTACTTTCGAACTGCCTGACTGGTTCTGACAGGTCTTAAATTTATTTAAAACCCCCTCTTTGTTTTCCACCGAGAAACGTTGTGTAACGTTGTTCTTAGGAGGTGAATTTTCCATATTGAAAAGTAGAAGGTACCGCAAAAACAAACAAGTTCCTAAAATATAACCTATAAAACGAAAATTTTCTATAAACGTTATATAATATGACCGGAATGCTATCTCATGTCCCAAAATAAGAAAAAGCAGTCAAGAAATGCGAGTTGTAGATTTTGGTAGCACCTTTTTTGGCAGAGATGTCCATTTTCTCATTTCTGAGAATAAGTGAGTGCCCAGATATCCAGATTAAAGTTAGATTATTATCCATCTCCAATGTGTTTAGAGTATGGTTTCAGCTTCAAATCAGTTTCGAGTTGCATTTATCCGCCTTTAGTGCTTTCAACACCATCTGACTGTCGCTGAAAATTGTTATTGGCTTATGCTTGTAGTTTTTATCCAAAATTTCTCTCGCACACTCAAAGGATATTCATAAGCCTGGGGAAACATACAACGGTCTTCCAGGCAGAGGTATTCGCCCTTGCAGCTTGTGCAGAAATGATTGCAAAAGGGGGCTGCATGAGGAGGAAAATTAACATAATGAACTCACAGCCGGGCTGTCATTAAGGCAGTTCAAACCCTGTAACTAGTCAAATTAGTTGGGGTTACTGCAAACAATCCCTCATGCACTGGCACGAAAGAGCAAACAAGGTGTCTCTGATTTGGGTGCCGGAACATGAGGATATAAAGGGCAACGTAATTGCCGATGAACTAGCCAAGGAGGGCTCTAACAGACACTTCATGGGTCCAGAGCCCGTATGTGGGATTACTAAAGATTCGCAAGAAGGGAGATCTGGACCTGGTTAGATAAAGAAAGTACAGACGAAATAGAGGTCACTGGAAGGTAACTCCATACCAAAACGCTGATAGGGGATGGGGATGGTAGTTTCTCTGATAACCTACTCAAGCGCAGTAAGAAGGAAGTTAAAACCATTACTGGGTTGGTAACTGGACACTGCCCTCTGAAAAAGCATCTATACAACACAAGCCGTGTAAGCGAACCGTGGTGTAGAAGATGCGAACTACAGGAGGAAACGAGTTTACATGTAATCTGCACATGTGAGGAACTGAAGGTACTCAGGCAGAAATATTTCGAGAGAGATCTATTGGAGCCCTCGAAAGTCCTCAGGTTTCCACTGGGCAAGATACTGGGCTTTATAGAGAACACCAAGCTGCTCGAGTGGAAATAAAAGAACCAATAGGGATGGTACAATGAGCACCAAGCTCAAGTGCCCGGACATCAAGTGCCCACCCTAACCTGAATGAATGAATGAATGAATGAATCTCTCGCACACATCCTAATGGCATATATTATTAACACCCTCATCTCCATTCCTCACTATTTGGCAAAGAGGCAGTGAAGTATGTATCGATCATTGGTCGAGTACACATCATGTCCGAGGGCATTCTCAGCATGCCGCCGGAAGTAACCGATTCCAGCAGCTTGTTGGTCACACAGACATGAGTATGTGGCTATTGATTTGCTATTTGCCAAGGCCAGTTAATCTGGCTTTCCCTTACCACAACAATGTACAAGGGTGGTAGCTCCAGAAGAGCTTCTAACGCCAATGATGGGGAAGAAGACATTGCTTCCGTGATTACCACACTTGCGATCCTTTGTATGTATGTAAGTTTGACAGTGGCTTTAGCTAGTTGCGCCTTTTGCCACCAAGCTATTGCTTAATAGGTTATGGTTGGTCGTACTACCATCAGATAGAGTCAATGGATTAGCTCTGGAGATAGCTTCCAAGCATGTCCATATGAGTGATCTTTTCCAATTGTGGATTGCAGAATACTTTCTTATCAAATAAGACTCCTGAACATTTTACATTACCTGCGAAAGCTAAGGCTTTACACCTTTACCTCATAAAGTGTAATATACGGCAACCAAAAGAGTACTCGCACTGCAATTTTCTTACCATCACGACAGAAGAAACCGTAAATCGTGCGAAAGCACGGCTCAAAACGCTCCATAAAATCCCTTATTTAACTTATTATGAGAAGACAAATCCAATTTTGCCGTCGCGAAAGGTTTATTCCATTTAAGAAAGTTTCAGAACGAAACAACCTACCGCGCACACAAAACATACATCAAGCCGGGCGACGCGCCGACCCGACGGTAAGCCGGAGGAAAAGTTTTGCATTCGTAACCAACTAGCGTTCGCGCTCGCGTAGACTTTTTTCCCCCCTAACTTATTAAACGGCATTTAGTACCGTCGCATTGTCGACGCGAAACAGTTTTCCGAAACTTTCTTCCGCTATGCGAGGCTTCCGGTCCTCACACGTGCGGCAGCACGTAAAAATACAACAGAGGACGTTAAATTCGGAGCAGTACGCCCGTCAGTAATGGTAAAAAGTGAAAAGTTTTAAACAACGGAGAAAACTTTTACAGCTTCCGCGGAATGTAGTATATCTACTATTTTATTGTATATTGTTAAGTATACGTGGATAGAATACAAGGAAAGAAAAAACGTCAACAAAAATGTTAATTTGAAGAGAATGTCAAATAAATAGAGTAGATTCAGGTTCTTATTCGTTTATCGCTTAAAGTTTTCTTGCCCCAAGTTGGGCGCCAAAAATGATTTTGCAAAAATTAACGATTACGGTGTTATGGCTTGTTTAGTATTTTATTAGTTTAATTTTGAATTTAAAATACTTTTTGGTTTTGATCACTGACATTTAACATTAATTTGATGATGTTTTTTTCGTAGCCGTTAATTATGTATGGTTATTCCTTTTTTTTTCTTCGTGAGGGTAGCGGCTAATTTATAATGATGACTTAAAAAGTTAAACAACTCATTTTTTTACGTTTCGACAATCTTTATTTTTCTTGTCTTCATCAGAAATGTATATTTTATAATTTAACTTGTTTTTTTTTTTTTCTTAAAATATATCTAAAAATTAATAATAAAATGTCAATAATTATAAACAAAATTATGCTTTAAATATTATACGAAAAAATTGAATAAAACTTCAACCACACACAGAATTACCTTTAGATGAATTTTTGAATGCACTTGAAATCACTTTGTCAACAACCTATTTCTCTTTTCAAAATAAATTTTACAAACAAATATATGGCTGCGCAATGGGTTCACCCATATCAAGCACAATAGCTCAATTAGTACTTGAAGATCTTGAAGGACAGGTAATTAACAATTTAGAATTTAAACCAACATTTTATAAAAGGTATGTGGACGACTGTTTAGTGTGTATTCCTGAAGACAAAATCACAAAATTTCATCAATCTTTTAACGATTTTCATCCGAAATTACAATTCACCCTTGAAATAGAAAAAAATCAAATGTTAAACTATTTAGATCTTACCTTGAGTCGAGAAAATAATAAAATTTTGACAAAATTATATCACAAACCAACATTTTCTGGCCGTTATTTGAATTTTCACTCTGCCCAACCCTTTAGTTATAAAAAAAAATGTCATGTCTGCCTTAATCAATAGAGCCATTAACATTAACCAGTCCAAAATATAGAAAAGAAATTTTAAACACAGTAAAAATCAATTTACAAAAGAATAACTATCCCTTAACGCTAATTCAAAAAACCATTAAAAACAAAATACATCAACATTATAACACCAGACATGTCAATAACACAAAAACCACAAATCCAAGTACCTTTAAATATCTTAGCATCCCATACGTTCCTCATTTGTCCGAAAAAACTTAATAAAAATACTTTACCCACACAATATATAAAACTTGCACATAAAAACCACAATAATTTGAAATTTGGTTTCTCTAAATTAAAGGATTGTATTCCATTACAAAACCAAAGTCACGTAGTTTACAAAATCCCCTGTAACAATTACAATGTGGTACATAGGACAAACATCACAACAACTTCATAATAGAATTAAAGGTCTTAAATATCAGAATTAATCTCACTGCCTTTAAAAAACATACAATTAACTTAGGTCATACATTCAATTTCAATATACAAGTATTTAAATAAAGAAAAAAAATTATAAGCGCCGATGCATTTTAGAAATGATCCAAATAAACCAAATAAAAACGCAGTAAACGATAAAACGAGGTAGAAGGTTTGTCAAAAATTTATGCTCCAATCATTTAAAACATACTTTTCGCCGTTAATATATGCATGTAAAGAAATAAACAACAATTTTTAGTTTGACAAATTTAAAAAAACCGCCCATCGCTCAGCTAGCCTTTCGCGTATGTTTAAAAGTATTTCTATGACAGTTTGATTTAAAATAGTTTTGTTAACAGTTTGTAAACTTGGTTAGAAATGAATAATAAATATGTTTTAAAATGTTGTGAATATCCCTAAAGTAAGGATAAAAAAAAAACTCACATTTTGTTTATAATTTTGACATTTTATTATTAATTTTTAGATATCATTTTAAGGAAAAAAAAAAAATAAAACAAGTTAAATTATAAAATATACATTTCTGATGAAGACAAGAAAAATAAAGATTGTCGAAACGTAAAAAAATGAGTTGTTTAACTTCAGTCAGCATTATAAATTAGCCGCTACCCTCACGAAGAATTTAACATTAATATTATATCTAACCACTGCCATCTTGTGACATAGACTTTTATATTATTTAAATAAGAGACACAATCAATAATAGGACGTATTAAAGCACTATAACCGAAGCTGCAATATGCGATATCGGCTATGTTGCTATAATCGCTGCCTTGTAACGCTCTTGGAATGCCATTTTCAATTTTCAAAATTTGTCTTAGACGGAAAATCCTCCGAAAGATATTGCTGACATGTCCTTTAGTTTTTAATACCATTCGATGCACGCATAATATTAATAGCAGCTCTTTTATTTAGTTCAAATCAAAGATTGAAAACATGATATAATTTTTTTGGTTCTCGAAACAATTATGAAGAAACCTTATTTTCTGCAACAGTTATTTAGAACCGTCATTCATGAACATATCTGTTACGATTACGCTGTTGATATCGCTTCCTTTTTGGTTGTGCCGGTTATTTTCAGTTTTGTATTCGGTTATATTTATTCCGATTCTATTTTTTTTTGTTACGTACTGCTGTGGATTGGCACCCCGGGGGTTATAAACTCTATGTTGTTTTTAGATATCAGTATTTGTCGATGTTTCGGGCAAATTCTCTCAGAAGTTATTGTTTTATTTTTAAGTAAGATTTTGATAATTAATTTGATTTGTTTGGTTAGTTTGTTGATTTAAATGTTCAGTTGAAATTATTTTCACTCTTTATTATGTTTAGCATTTGCTTATTTTGTTATATGTCCTTCTTTAAAGGTATCTTCGATGATCCTTGTGCGTTAGTTGCAGCGCACGCAATTGTAAATTTTATGTATATATGCGACTGTGTTTAACCTTGCAAGGGCAGTTCCGAGGTTGATGTCGCGTATGTAAGTACTTGTATTATATTTGCTTAGTTACCGATTTAGTAATTTCAATTTTTATATTAAATTTTTGATCGCTTAATTTGAATTTAGAACATTAATCGAGGAACTCCTATTAAATAATAATTGATATTACATTATTGTGCACATATTGATATAAGATCCGTTATTGTAATTTGTTTCTAGAAGAAGTTTTTTTTTTTTAGTTCAAAGAATTTAAATTTTTCCGTTTTTTTTGTTTGCTAAATTTGTATTTTATAACTAATCACCTCGGCTTAGGTGAAGATAAGCATTGAGCTTGTAATTATATTTCAATTTAATATTATTATACTTTTTTCTCCACGTTTAATTATTTTAGTTGCTATAAATTTTGAAAACCACGTGGGTTTTTTTTGTGGATCTAGATTTTCTTCTAGAACAAATCTACCATTTGTTTGATTAAAGGATTTGCATGGTCGTTTTTAATTGTAGATTCATGCAGGTTTTGATTTCGGCCAGGACTTTCAGTCTAAGGTTTTTTATTTTGCCTGTTAATTGTAATTAAATGTTTTTTTTTTTTTTTTAATAATAAATTTTGATTATTTTCACCCACATTGTACTTTTCATGATTAGATTAGTAAACCTGAGTTCAGATAATCTTTTGCGCTCCCCTAATTTTTTATCCGCCGAGCTAGTAAATTTAATTTTTCATTTTTATTTTCACTTTGTGTTTTTTTATGCTGGTACCATCAGTACACAGCAGTACATACGTGTTAGTACGTAGTACACATACAAACTTGCTCAGTGTACTAAATATTCCTGTAATTTCCCGCTTTGGCATTAAGCCTACATAAATTTAGTTGTAATATAAATCTCAAACTTTTGAAAAGGGCCCTCTGGCAACGAAAAACAAGTTTTGAAATAAACCAAAAATGTTTTTTTTTTTTATAATTAAAACAAACTCGTGCGTTTTATGTCGCAATATGGAAAGTCTTGTCGTTTTTTTTTTTGCAAAAGGTGAAATATGTGTTTTTGTTTTTGACGAGGACAAATTAAAACTTGCATCCTAAAACCTTAATAAATTTATATTGCATAATAAATGATTTTGCTATTCTGTTATTCATCAAAGCATAAACTTATTTTAATTTTTACTGTTAATGCCAAAAAAGTTCGTGCGTTGTTGGTCATCTCGCAAATATAAATTAATCTTTCAGGTCTTGGCAAATCAATGTGTTTATGTTTGCCAATGTATACCACTGATTATAAATAAAAATTTAAAAATAAAATTATCACTGCCTCTACGCAAGAGTGTGGTCAGCTCGCTAAAGTATATCATCATAACCATCCATTTGTTGCAGTTAGTTATCAAACACATATTGTTAAAGATAATTACGACGTATCCAGAATGGCCTTTTTTGTGCTAAATATATTGAACGTCTTGACAATATTATTATTAAAGTCGGATTTTGATTCGAAATCCAAGGTGCTGGTTTGTTCAATGTCGAAGACGGAATCGCTACACAGTAAAATGTTTTTGCTAAATTTAACTACATTTAGCAAATAACTTATAATACACTTAATTCAGTGAATAGTAACACCTTTTTTTTAGTAACATTAGCAAACCGGTTTTTGTTAAACACCTAAAATCGTATTTTCCTCATAATCTAAGTTAATGTAACAATTTCTGTTGTTGAATTAACAAATTAACTTTACTAAAATATATATCTTCCGATTACAAACGCGGTTATTACATTAACAAACTTAAATGCATTGGTAACTTCATTTCTAGGTAAATTACAAAAAAAAAAAGTATATTCGATTTTATAAAAAATGATTTGTCAATTTATCATTAATGTTAAATTAATAATGAACATTAGTTATTTTTACAATAATTTATTATCAAATTAATAAAGAAACTTAATTAATTTCACAACAATTTATTATGAAATTAATAAATAACATTAATTAACTTTACAATAATGTAATGTGATATTAATAAAGAAAATGTGTTAATTTTCCAATAATTTATTATATTTATTCCGCAGAAAATAATTTTAAATTAACAAAACAAGTTTCATAATTTTACAAAAAAGTTTGGTAAGTATACTAATACAAATTTTAAATTTACAATGTTTTTGTTGTGAATTAGAATTTTAAAAGTAAATTTTACTAATTTATTTAATAAATATAACAAATATATTATTGTTATATTTAACTATAGACGCAGTGTAAATTTTATAAAATATAGGAGTGGACCTGTGGGAACTAAAAGTTGGAGTTGTATTAACATAACTTTTTTTACTGTGTACAGCCACTCACAATGTTGTTTTGTGGAGATGCAGGTGTACCCAGGTGTTGGTTTTATTTATTAAACTTGTTAATAACCTAAAATGTATAGCTGCTAACAAGGATAGATTTGAACTTTCTTTTCTCGTTTCTGAAATATTGCAAAAAATGTGTTGCTTGGGGAAACATTAAGCCCCCATTACACCCGTTAAAACTTATTATTGCTACCACTGAACAATAATAAAAATCATTGCAATTATAACTGAATATACATCAAAAGTAAAACAATAAACCATGTAAAACATTTTTTTCGGTGCTCTTCATGCTCTAAAGCAAAAGAGACTGTTTTCAATATTTGAAAAATAGGTCATTTATTCAACCGGATCTCCATACAACTTTCAACCTGTATACATATAGCGTGTTTCATTCATTCGTAGCATTCGCTAATGTAAAGACTTCTATATACGTATAGAGGAAATACATTCACGTCATATTCGCAATAATTAAGCCGCACACGTTCTGGGCGCGTTTAAGCGCGCGCAACGTACAACATACATGCACCTGTCACGCCACGTAATACCAGGACGTTATGGCGTAGAATCCTGCGGCATCGATGCTAATAGGTCGGGCCGTCACACGCCCGATTGCTTTGCGGTCAGGCGTTTTCAGCTTTCGTGACGTGCGTTCGCAGCTTGCACCCAAACAGCCAGCCGGCATCGCACGCCGACAACTATGAAACGGATTCCGGTTAATTTAGTTCGATTGTACGGTAACTAGGTGAGCGCCTGGCGCCCCGTTTTAATCTTAACTAATAACCGGTTGTTTGCCGCCTGTTGCTGTCGTGCCGTTAAATGTGTATTGTGTACTCGCTGAATGCTAGGCATGCAGGTAAAATCGTTGCCGAATCGTTGAATGTGTGGGTATTTCACGGAATTGTTCTTTGATCTTATACTGATTAAACTGCAGTGTTAGGGAAGTTATAGTTAATTACAGGCAGGCTTATTGTGGTTTGTTCTATATCCGTTATTTGGTGGTATATTTTTCGTTTTATGTGGAGGAAAGAATAAATAGAATTAAAGAAATCAAAAAGGGATAAAAAGGTAACGCAAGAAATAAATTAAAGAACGGATATGTCACAAGAGGATATAGAATTTGAATGGATTCTGAATAAGATTATAATACCTATACAGGGTGTATCAAATAAAAAAGTAAATTTTGCTTGGGTGTTAACTACACGACATATAAAGCACAAACCCACCGAAACCGGATTTCATCATTAAAGAATAAAAAAAAGTAAAATTTAGAGCCAAAACATCTTTAGTCCGGGCCTGCACCCGCTAAACGTGGTATTATGTATAAATACATTGCACTCATTTAGATTATTCTTAATGGTATGCCGTAAGTTCATTTAACGTCATTCTGAATAAATAAAGGCCAATCGGCCAGTGTGCCCTTGTAAAAATAGCAAAACTGAGGCATTTCTTCTTTTTATAAAATAAACATTCCTTATTTATTAAGAGCATTCTACGTAAGTCTACAAAGTATTATTTTTAATATCCTGATAAGACGTTCGAGTTTCACCGGATATGCGACTTCAGTAATTACAAGAAACGTAAATATTTTTCTTTTGCTTTGTCGAATCGAGAGTTATTTGTTAATAAACGGTACCACATGAATCTGAGTTATTTCTTTTGGATTTATTTAATCAAATACCGCAAAATGAATTGAATCGAATTACACAGAAATAAATGTAGATACAGAAAATTTGCAAACACGGCTTTTTACTATGATGTCGTGCGAAAATGAATCTATACATTCTCGCTCGTTTGCCGATGCATCAAGCTTCGATTTTCTTTATATGAAATCATAATGGTTCTGAAAAGGATCGTTTTTTCGAGACGGGAAGAATTTAAATAAAATGTTCGAAATGGCTTGCACTCCAAGCGGCGATCCACACAAAACTAACAGCGGTAATGGCTGAATGATAGTGGTATGTGGGGGTATACTCGAGACAGCATTTAGGTTGGGCGCAGGTGCGGCTCTAGCCCACGGCATTTATAAAATATTTTTTTTTTTCTTGTTAATGCTTACAGATAGACACCCTGTGCATTAAGACTTTTTGATTGTATATGATTACAACTGCTACATATTATTATGATTTACCTCTATATCTGATACACCCTGTATTTAACTCAATAATAATAGGGATAAGAAGAACAAAGCGGAGTACCCATAAGTTTTGCAAGGAATATGAAGTAGTAGTAAAAAAAAATAAAGAATAAAATTATCCTGAAACAATTTGCTATACATATATAGTACATGACTGCGCATTTTATAAATTTATTTATAAATATACAGGGTGTTAGAAATTCCCGCAGCCACCTTAAACTTTTTTATTTGAAATGGATTACTGTATTTTTAGTAGTTATTTTGATAACCACCTAAAGCATCTTTGCAATGATATATGTATGGACATATGCATTTCCGACAATTAGTTTTGGTTATATCGCAAATTCTGTGAAAATTTTGTGAAAAAAAAGTAGTGACCCACGTTATTCTTTTGTTATCAATTGAAGGGCTAACACTTTATATGTTTCGAGGTGATGCAACGTAAAAATATATATACAGGGTGTTAAATATGTAGTGTCACATTTATCAAAATTTAAACGTTTTTCTTTCGATTTTTCTAAATAGCACCTACATTTTTCGATATTGTCAGCAAATTCCCTCTAAAATTCCGTAAGAAATGGTACCAACAACATAATATTTATTTGCAGTATATTCGAAGACATTTTTAGGAAAATACTGCTGTGAACTGATGGTACCAGCATATATGAAAAGTGAAATTAAAAAAAAAATTAAATCAACTAGCTCAGTGGATAATAATATTAAAAGGGCGCAAAAGACTAACTACTTTCAGGGTTACGCAATTAAACTAATCTTGAAAAGTAAAATGTGGGCGTAAGTAAATTGACTATCTTTAATTATTAAAATTGCAAAGGTTGAATTCAAAATAAAAGAATAGAAATTTAGAATGACATTTACAATCATTAAATTTTATTTTAAAAAAAAAAGAAAAAAAAACATTTGTTACAAATTGCAGTAAAAAAATAAACCATGGACTTAAGGTCCTGGACGAAATAAAAAACTGGAGGAATCTACAATTAACAAGACAATGCAAGTCCTTCAACAAACAAAAACAGATTTATTTCTAGAGGAAAAACTCCATTTTACAAAAAATCCACGTGTGTTCAAATTAACAACACACAAAATTACATTAAACGTGGATAAAACAAGTATAATAAAATTAATTGAAATTTAAATTCAAGCACAATGCTTCTTTTCACCTAAACCGAGGTGATTAACTATAAAAAAACTAATTTGAAAAACTAAGAAACGGAAAAATTTATACTCTTAAACTAAAAAAAAAATCTCTTCTAAAACAAATATTACAATAACTGATCTTATATCCAATGTGTGCACAACTAAACACAACAGCAATTATTAATTATAAGAGTTCCTTGAAAGCTGATAAAATTCATTTAAAACAAACTACATATTGAATAAAAATGAATTTACCAAAAATGGCATCAAAGAAATTAAACACATGTACTTACGGTATCTTTCAAAGAACTACCTTAAGAGCCCAACACCGCGTACATATAACAATTTACAATTGCGTGCCAAGGCGGCGCATTGAAATACAAAGAAAATCTCTTGATATCACAATGAACTATATACACTTACTTGCGAAATGCAAAATGTACAACAGACTAAATTTAAATTTAAACAGAACAATTAAAATAATTCCAATAAACAAATCAATTAACAAAATCTTTTCAAAATAAAATATTAAAACTGTGGAAACTCTGTCATTGTTTTGATACAGATGATTTGGAATAAATAAAAACAGAAATTTGAATTTTCGGAAACCCGGGTGCCATACCACAGCAATATTCAATAAGTGGGATACCCAACATGGCTAGGTGGCCATGTTTTGCAAACAAAAACTAACGATACATCAAATCTCTGCTTAAGGTTTCCACCTAAAGTCATTTTCTGTAGTTTCTCCTTGGTGTTATCGAATTTTTGGATTTGTTATAATTTTCTTACCGCTCGTTTTTTTGCAATTTGGATGAATTATTTGTAGGTTATTAGTAATTACGTATTACTTTAATCTGGTTGTCAGGTATATCATTTTCTTCCTGTTAGTTTTTACCTGCTCAATTACGAAAAATTAACTACTCGAAGGGGGAACTCATAAACTTGGTATTTGTTCTTGACGCTTGCAACAAAAATTCACTATTAGCATCAAGAATGTATGCAGCCGAATATCCTAATCGTAGAAAGCAGGAGTGTAAAGCTTTGACAATTTGTTGGTAAGATTTATGCGTTCGGGGTTAGTGAGCTACGCTAAACATAAAAGGACAAAAACTATGGCTACAGAAAATAATGAAGTGACAATCATTCAATGGGTTGTGGAAAATCCACACCTGTGTACAAGAACAATTTCGAAAGAACCTGGAATTACAACCACTTCCACGAGGAGAATTTTAAAAATAAAATCATCATGGCTTATTACAAACGGATTTTGAAAAGAGACTGTATGTATTGTGAATAGCTGCTTTTACAATAGCGTCAAGATGAAAATTTTTTCGATTATGTGCTCTTCAGAGACAAAACAACATTTCCTAATTCTGAAATAACGAACAAGAAAAATGCACACTAATATGATACAAGAAACCCTCATTTTGTGCAGACGACTTTGTATCAACACAAGTGGAATTTGAATACTTGCGCAGGCACCTTACGAAACACTGTTGCAAGTTCGTTTTTCTTTGATAATACCTGAAATTGTGAAAGCTATAGAAACTTCTTACAGAATAATTTACCGATACTACGGGAAGGCCTTCCAGGTAACTTCATGATTGTGGTACTAACACGATGACACATTACGGAGCTACTACAAGAGTGCACCTAGATACAGTATTTCCTAATAAGTAGATTGGGAGAGAAGGCCCAATAAGCCGGCACCGCGATCACCAGATCTCACTCCTTGTGATTTTTTTCTGTGGCTTACTATAAAAAAGAAACATCGTTTATATGACACTTTCTGCAACGGCAGAAGACATGCAGCAACGCATAAGGAATGCTTTTCTTCAAGTTGACGAAGACACTATGGCAGAAAATGTAAGGCAGTCGATACATAGAATCTGAACAACACTTCTTAACATCATTTTGGCATACTGTCAACGGCAAAGGTATTTTATTTAAAACAAAAAAAGTGTTGGCTCAGCTGTAAAGGCCTGCTGGATTTTAAACAATTGAAGGCAAACAAAAATATGAAATTCTAATAGGAAAAAAATATGTTCGTCCATGATACCTATTGAAAACTTCATCCGTGGACACAAGTCTATTTTAAAATATCGAAAATCATTTTGACATTACATTCGTATACGACAGAAGGAGACACGATATACAGTCAAGTAGCCACTAAAACGTCTCCGATCGCAAAATTGAATTAAAAAATTCTTCTTGTCACGATTAGATCCACATTCTGATCGAATTTATTACAAAAAATATATATGTATATTTTTATAACACAGTGCTTGCAGTTCATTATACAATTTATTGAGTTTGAACAGTGGTTTTTATTCTTTCTAGGCATTCAAGCTTCTTTACCACTTTTGGATGTAGAAACACTAGCGATATCTGTATTTATAAAATGTTGCTTTTAAGCGCAATGCTTTCCCTATAAACTTAGTCAGTCTACTTGTAAACCTATAGTTACGGGCCGAGCTTCAAGCCAAAACAAAATTACACCTCAACAACTTGGAACCCCTCTCAAGGTATGTCTATCCAAGATAAACATCAAATACTTTAGAAATCTTCTTTATTCAGATTCAATATTTTGTATGTGTACCAGATGATTGAGCCATAACAAATTAATGTATTACTGCTATCAAACTATAATAATTAGCAGGAATTTTCCAAAAAAAAAATTCTCACGCAGGATTCGAACCTACATCCTCTCGTTTACTGGACGACCGTTTTACCAATTAAGCTAAGAGGAAATGTAAGTTCGAGCGTTTATGCGCACATACGTCGATATTAGATCTTGAAAGGCCGGCAGGACGGCAAGGGTTCGTTGCATAATTGAGCCATATTTTAATTTAGATCTAATTAAGAAGTTGTATGCTATTTCAAGACAGTTTGTATTAGTGAACTCTGGAATTTTTATAAATTAAACTAATTATCTGCAATCGCATTAGTGTTTCCATAAACATATGTAGGCTGTCAGAAGAAATTTCCAGATCTTTTATAATATTACACCGTTAAAATATAGGATTTGATGCAACGTAATCATGATGTATACGCCATAGTCTTACAATTATCTGTGCGCAATTTCAAATAATTGAAACAGTTTCATGCCGTCCGTATAAAATTCAACTTCGCATCACCATGAGTCAGTAATGTCATTGATAAACATTATGAAAAGGAGAGGCCCACGATTGGATCCCTGGGGTACACCTGGAACTCAAGCAAATATTTGCAAATACTCAACAAACTTGGTGCAACTCTCAATCTCACTTGTTTAAAAAGCAGAATAGAGTGGTCAATTTGGTCGAAAGCCCTTTTCTAAATCAATGTAAATCTCATCTGTGCACTTGTATTTGCTTGTCTAGAATTTGAGACCGCTAAAATTCTTACGATGTGATACGGAATAGACCCGAATATCTTTTACCACAATATTATAGTATACAGTATACTAGTAAATATGGTTGCAACAACTTCTACTGTAGTGTAATAAATTTTACTATAGCTTTATCTCTGTGTATGTGTGCTACTTCACTACAAAACCTGCAGTATATGTATAAGCTATCTACTTTGTTATTTCTTATAAAAAATAAATAAATAATAATGCATTAAGCTTATATCAGAGTATATTGGTAAAAATACTTCATCTTACTAAATTTATTACATAATACAAATTGATTTTTTTTCCCTTTTTTTCATTTTTGTATATTCTACCATTATCAGAAGAAATCGATAAGAAGGGTAATATTAAAAAAAAAATCCTTTATTGTATTGTCAAAAATAAAATCTACCCTTCCTCCAGTTACTTCAACGTCTCCATAGGAAATGACGAATAGCAGATTTTTGATAAAATGTCTGTCATTTAATATTTCATACACTTTTCACCAAGGAATCAATTTTTTTCGTCGAAATTTACTTTACCATATACCGTAGCTGTGTTTACCAGTAATATAATACAGCGTAGCGGGCACCCATTCTCGAACCGCAAATTCAAATAACACACAGAGATAGGAGATACGAGAATATAAGACAGCAAGGCAATTTAGGACAAGCGCTTTCGTTGAAACGAACGTAAGTACATTCCACGCCCCGCTTCCATATCGCTGACGGTATACAGTATGAATATGATTGAAAAACGTCAAACGCCGCCGCATTGTTCCTGACTGGCGTGGTCGTATCGTTGGCGAACGATTCTATGGAGCATAAATTTCACCGCTCCGCAAATAAAATTCAATAAGCCAACCGAATCCATAATCCCGAGGCCGAAGATAAACAGCGGGTGCTGATTGAATGTATATACACGTATGCAGAGTACGCTGATTGGATCTTTAGCTTTATTTGGAACAATTCGGATTTGACAAATACATATGTATGTATATATGCGGATATTATCTTTTTTTTTCGGGGTTGATAGAACCTAAGCACCTTATTGCTTGCGATAGGTCCCGCAGAGCCAAATCTTTCTCCATAATCATCATTGTGGCTTCGAAAAAAAAAACTTGTTACTGTAACAGACTAGAGCGAGATTCGAACTCGTAACACCTCGCATTTGTCTTAACCCCTTAAGAGTGCCCGATATCAGCTGACGTCCTCCACAGTCGCTTCGTTTGAATACATAGCCAAACAAAACTGACTTCTGCCAGTGCCGGCATACGTACTGCTCTGTACTGATTACAATTATATTAAAGACGGCGAGCACCACGTTGGGACTGCCAAATAAATATACTGTGTACTGATTGCATTAATTAAAATTAATTGCAAAATGAATTTTAAAATGTAAAATGAAATTAAAATTAGCTAGCTCAACGGAAATAACTTTAAAAGGCGCAAAAGGACTATTAACCTCAGAGTTACCCTCGCAAATTAAAACTTGAATCTAACCACGAAAAGTAAACTGTGAGTGAATGAAATCAGACTCTCTCAGTTACCCCAACAATTGAAAAAGGTTTAATATAAAAATAAAACAACAGAATTTTTAACCCAACGGTGATAATTAACAAACAAATTTATTTAATAAAATGGGTAAAATTACAAAATGGCAGAAAAAAAACCGTGAACTGAAGGTTCTGGCCAAAAAATAAAAACTGCGCTTGATTCTAAATTACAATAGGACAATGCTATTTCCAATACAAAGCAAAAGTTCTGTTTGTTCAGGAAGATAATCCTCAATCTAACAATTTCAATCCACCAAAATTAAAACAAACTAAATTAACCGTGGACAAATTCTAGTAAATAACAAGAATGAAAAACTAAATGGAAGCACAATGTTTCTACTTACCCAAACGGAGGTGATTGATAATTAAAAACGAATCAGCAAAATTAAAAACGAAAAATTAATTAATTAATTAATAATGAGAGAATTACAACTAAAATATATCTTCCTGCACAAAAATAATAAATGATCTTATATCTATAATGTGCACACATCAATATATTAACACTTATTACAAAACGAATTCCTTGATGGACAAAATTTTAAAAGAAACGAAACGAAATTTACTATAACCAAAATGGATTACAAAATGGCAACAATGATTTACAAAAATACGTCTACTCACGCTAACAGTCGACCAAGGAACTGGCTGACGAAATTCTACAGTGCAGTCGTACACAATACGAACAACGCAAACGCACAAATCACCGATAAAAACTAGTTGAAAACGCATTGAATCCACCTAGCAAACGCTAGACATCTAAATGAATGAAATTAATTAAAAAAAAAACTTAACACTAAATAAATTAAATCAAACAATAAACTCTTTAACTTAATCTAAACAAAAATAAAATCTAAATCTGTGAAAATTCTCGGTACATTGAATACCGAACGAACGGAAAATCAAGACAAAATCTATGCAACTTGAAATACACTCGCGAGAAACGGGATGCCTGTCCATAGCTGTACACATCATATATGTTTTTAATGTAACAACGTGTTACTAATTTACTAGAAGTAAAATTATAGGCAAACAATGCTACAACGAGAATATTCTATTTCAGTGTTTATTAACATTATTACATATATTTCTAATATTTTAGTCGGTGGTTAGAGATGAGTCCATGAGTTTCTTATGGAAGAGCCAAACAGCAGGTTATCCGCAACTTAACCCTTTTAGGCAAAGCCTCTTCCTGCTGCCGATCGGACTGCGGGGTATTTTTACCCTATCCTGCTCGAGGTACCACTGTGCAAGCAAAACACTGCGTTCTAGATCAGTTAAAGGCGAGTTTTCCTCCAAATTCGCTGATTGTTAACAACCTCTACCCGGTAGCAACTACCAATCGATACATTCACTGTTTTCCTCCAAAACACGCCAATACTTTTATTTATCAGCGAATATCGTATAGTTCCGTCGAAAATAAATATGAATAAAAAGACTGAACTGTAATATTGAGGATCAGCTGGCGGAACATCTAAATGTTACATTGAAATGGGTGCCAGGTCACTCCGGGATCAGAGGCAATGAAATAGTTGACGTGCTAGCCAACGAGTCCCTAGGTCTAGAACCGACGTGTGGTAACTCATATGGCAGCATCAAAACGTTTGTCAGGTCCGAACTTGCTACTAGGCACTACTCCTTTTGGCATGGACTCGCCTGTGGAAGACGCTGTAAATCTCTAGAGCTTTATCCGAATGAGGAAAAACCCTGTAAGGCAGTCTTTGTGAGCAGGGACAGATTGAGATTATTCACAGGAATCTTAAATGGGCACTGCGCATAAATAAACACATGTACCGCATGGGGCTAGTGAACTCTCCCCTGTGCCGAAAGTGTGGAAGTGCGGAGGAAACCCCTGCTCACCTTCTTGTCAACTGCCCGGCAGTGGACGGGAAGAGATAGACATACTTGGGGGTCCATCGGTTGGACGAACTCAGAGTCGGTAAGTTAACTCTTAGCCAGATTGGGAACCTCTTTGAGAGAGTTAAAATGGCCATGGAGGCACAATAAGTCTTTCTGGTCGAGTTGCCTTCTTCGGGCACACCGAAAAAAAAACAAAAAACATTGAAGGATGGTTTGATACAAGATGAACAAGTTTTTCATCACTTTCCAAATCAAAGGGTTCCATCTCCGCTAGAAAAAACGTACACAATGACATCATAGAAATATTTTAACAAAAAAAAAGTGGTAAAACAGTAACACCGCATAAATATGCAATACATATCTGTTAAAAGTGTTTATTTTATAGTTCAAACTCAATAACACATACAAATTCGCAGCAACTTTGGACGCTTGACCACCGAACGACGAACGAACGTTGGTAGTAGCTACTAAGTAGCATGTAGGAAAACAATTACATATACAACGCATTATACAGGTCTTAGCTAATTGGTAGCAGCTACTGGGTCGCGGTTTTTAGCAACTAATCGAATTTGGAGGAAAACTCGCCTCTAGATCGATAAAAGGTCTCTTGACCAAGCTGTCATGTCGTGGCCAATGGTCTGCATCAGGAATAATGGCGCCGGTTAGTAGAGCGAAACTTTTCACATGTGACTGGTATACCATACCCCGAAAGGTGCGGGGGATCTGGACTTAACTGAACAGATCCAAAGGAGACCTCAGCGAAAGCATAGATCCTAAGGTGGCGGACCAGGCCCATGGGATGCGTGGCTGCATAGAAAACCAGTCTCAACTAGTCCAATCCCCCTCATGCCGAGGGATGTATGGCACCTGGAACAAAAGGTGTACATGAATGAAGCCTCTGGGAAACTGGGCGACCTTCTAGAAACCTTGCAGCTATGCAGGGGTGCTGCAAGTGTAGACCATCCTTTCCCTCCTACTTGTATCGACCAGAGTAATGAAGCTTTAGTACCAGAATGGAATGATCAGGAGAGGGCATCGGAAACCTCTTCTAGCGGGACTCCGGAAATCGATGGCACTATTTTGGAGGTGAGTACCAAATACGACAGTGACACTGCCGAAAACATTGTTGCATGAGTACAACAGCTCAGAAAAAACTATTTGGCGCTCAGATCAGGAAACTGAGAAGGCAAAGGAAAATGGAGGGGTATGTGGATCGTGCGGAAACCATGTCGCCGTGACTCTAAAAGAGCAAAGGCGGAAGCTGCAAAGCAGAAACCCAAGGTGGGAGGCAGAAGTCAGACCACTGAAGATAAAAAGGAAAACAAAGCATACTGGCACAACGCGCGCAGGCGCGGGCTAGCGTCCAATGAGAGTTACGGACGTGGAAAAGGTCGTCGAAAAAGGGTGGCTAAGGAGCACGGCCCTTTTAGGCCAGTTGGAACGCAAATATATTAAAAATACCGGGTGGGTTAACTCAAGGCCCCATCCGTATAAAGAATCCCAGCGAAAGAAGAAGTACCGAGCCCATAAGCAATTGCATGTTTTAGGATTGCAGTTTTAAACCACGTGGTGGAATATTTGAATTCCCCATCATTATGATGATATCTGCGCCCGCTGGTGAAGTTAAAGTGTGGATGCCGTCGCTAGCTGAGTGACAGTCCAAGTGCCACCTGCAGTTATAGAGATACCCGACGAAGTAGCCGTTTTCGAAGCGATCACCGGACATAACCGCCACGTACGCCGACAGAGGATCAACCCGCCGAGACAACGTCCAGTGCAACAAACCAACAAAAACCCCAAGTTTACCGCCTAGGTATATTATTTCTTTGTTTGTTATTAGTTGTAACTTCAAAGCCATATTTATCTTTGACCTTTGTTTAAATTTCAATAACTAAATAACGTTTCAAGGGGGCCCCATTTACCTTATCTTTTATTATTGCTTTGTTCGTTTTTTCATTATTAAGGAATATATTTTATGAGTCATTACGTTGTAAATTGTTTAAAAAAGACTGTTGTTAAAGTGAAACCAATATCTTTCATTCATATCAGGTAGTCACTGTGTTTGCCGTATACAAAATAAAACTATTACTAATAATACTGCTTTTTTTTCTTAAGTAATAAGTATTATGTACAATCTTTAGCAAAATAAATGCGAATTTAATCTTCAATTATTAATGCAATCGAAGCTACAGCACACTAAACTAGTAAATTAAAAATTATTTGCAAACAATTTTGAATTAGGATTGCTCGGTATGCAGTACTTATAGTTCGGGTTGCATAAATAATCGAAGATTTGCGGCAACTTTTTTTTGTACTTTATCAGTTATTCACCACAGAGTACACAGGAAGCTACTTAATAAATATTCACTAAACTTCCTCGTTTCCTACACTACCTATAGTTGAATCTATAGTTGAACAAGTTGTATATTTATAGCAAACCATTACCTTTTATATATCAGGTATTTAGTGAACGTACATTAATGATACTCTTTCCTTATCACAAGTAATCTAGATGCTCTGTTATTAATTAATAAAGGTGTGATAGCTGTTATAGAATAGTTCACTCACAGCAATACACCTACTACTTAACAAGGGCAAATCTTTGCTTACTACAACTACATTTATTCTTTGGCATAACTACTTCAGTTTAATTATCATAAGTAACTTCATAAGTTACCGGTATGAAGCAGACCGAACTTAGATTGCTTTTTGTTAGTATCAGTGTTTAGGATCGTCTTTTTTACTAGTGCTAGTAATCTGTGCTTTTGTCCCCTATTCAACTTACGATAATTGTATGTTTATTTATGATTATTAATTTTTTTTCTCAGTGAACGATCAATTCATTTATTATATGTATTACTTTGTAGGATTTAACGAAATATTGTTTGGATAGCACGTTAATATATTAAACTACTACATTAACTTTATATTATGCATTACTGCATAGAACGAGCAACTATGCTAAAAGGTTTTCGTTTCGTGCAAAACTTCATATGTTCTTTTTAGAATTTCGGTCCATTATATAACATTATAATAGCCGTAGAAACTTCAGACATCGTCGCTTACGACGATTCTATATTACACCGCTCTACTAAGGTGTAATTACCGAATCCAATATCACTGCACGGCATTATTATTTCCCCGCAATTTCGCTTAGAAAATTTTCTATAATATATACAACAACGTGCATTCTTTCCAAATGGATTTAGCAGCCGAGAAGATAAGTGTATCATTATTTCGCTATACGAGCGATATTCCCGCATAGAACATACCACTAGCAGAGAGAGACTGCAACGTACCGATAATATGCGAGATGTACACCACATCCGGTAATTCAATTATCCGGCGACGCTAGCGACATCTAAGATGAACGACGACGCCTTACTGCTTCCGCTTATCGCAGTCCCGGCCACCGAGGGGCTTCCGGAAATTATTAACAGGTCGAAAATTATGAGGACATATATATAAAATATATAATATAATAATATATATGTCCTGGCCCGCTCGCTCTCTCGCTTCCTCCTTTTTATTTTTCCTCTGTTCTCTCCGTGATACACGCGATCGCCTTAATAAGATCTATAGCCGGATATGACGGCGGCGGATCCGGTTTTGTGCGACGGATCTGGCCGAGGAAGAACATTAGGAAAGCTGGAACTAGCGAGATAATATACTGTGTGCAGTGCAGGCGGATATAATAGGAATCGATACTCTCTATTTTATCGATGTACTGCAGATTCGGTACGGTGTATTTATCTAAGTTTTTTGTTCTCGTACCTACGATATAACGTTCCTTTATATAACAGTGATTCTTCTCGTAAGTTTGTTAGTTACTTTATCAGGTTCTTTTGTTTCTTTTTAATCCTTTGTTAGACTGGTGGGGTATGTCATACCCTATCATCGTGATTTACAGCTTTTACCATCCAGCTAACATTAATGTGACATAAGAGAAAATATTTATTTTGTAAAATTTGTTACAAATATATATTAAATTAAGTTATGAAACATTTAAGTATTAAAATATTGATATATTAAAATTAATGGTTTAAGATATGAATTTAGATATGTAAAAATAGGTATCCACATTATATTGTAATTGTTCGTTAAGTAAAACTATGTTTTGATTAATTTTATGTTTTTCGATTTCATATGCGTCTAAAAGTTTTTGTTTATGACGTTTGTCACATTGGTGGAGTAATTTAATGTTGTTGTCATTAATGTTCTTGTGCTCAGTGGTCTATAGGTGTTGAAAAAAGTTTGATTATATTGTTTTCTGTGTTCTTTAATTCTTGTTTCTAATTTTCTTTCGGTTTCTCCTTCACTAAGATATTGCTTACATTACCTTATTAGAGACTATACATAATTCAACTAATAATTCCTTACATAATTTCCAATTTAATATGCACCACCACACTACCAACTCCATTCACATAGGCAACAACAAACACTTCTACTCGTATATGTAACACACTAATTAGCACTCATGTAGTTCATTTACGGACGAGGTAGAGTAGTCTCAATATAAGAAATACATATTACGTCTCATCATGTCACGATAGAATCACGAACTGAAGCTATCAGTGGCGGACGGTGATTTAAATTGACAGAGGTGCTTGAGGAGAAAATGCACGGCCAGTAACAGAAGTACAAGAAAAATAGCAAATCAAATTAATTATGTAATAATAATGTGAAATAATATAATAATTATTATTAAATTAGTTTATTGGTACGATCAATATTTGGAAACCGTTCGTAAAAATATTTGGGTTAATTGTCGACTGACGTACGGCCGTCTGAATTCAAACACCCTATAGCTGGCACTAATGGACTCATCCGACGACTCCAGCGCCCAAAACGGATATGACGTAATATGTATTTCTTAAATTGGTGGACTACTCTACTACGTTAGTCCGTTTGCTATGCCGTCACGACCGTTTTGCAAATTTCTGTTCGTCAAAGTAACAAACCTTTGGGTATTTAACTATCAAACACTTTGACATGTGAATAAACAACCTTAAAAGAAAATTTACATTTTACTACATTTATCATGTAGCATTTGAAAAATAATAAAAAAGCTACAAGCGGTCAATAATTATCGGGACATTATCGCTTAAAGTTTCAGTAACGATTAGTAGCAGTTCTTATCTATCCCGAACAATTCTCTGATTTACTATTTGAATTTCGTTTCAATTTGTTGTATACCAGTACTTCATTTTCCAACTATTTAATTTCATCCGCTTTATACATTTATGCATCCCGATCTCATATTCATCCTCGTTTAAACAAACTTCCTTTTCTTTGAGAACGAATATTATCTGCCAAACAGTGTGTTTAACCTAGAAATTGTTTTCTTTAAGGCACTATTCAAATGTTAATGTGTTTGTTAGTCTGAAATGTTAGTGAAAACCACTTTGTACAATTGTATACTACTGTTTTTGTTCATATCTAAATTGTCTTTCAATAGACATTGACAATGGTAGAATAATCATTTTTTACATTTTATTTGTAATATTTCGTTTTGGTTATGGATGTATTTCTTGTTTTTCATTGGTTAAATTTTGCTTAGTTTGCACCATGGAATATTTAGACCACCGTTACCTCTAAAACGAACTGTAAAGAATATGACTATCTAAAATATATGTTTTTATATCTTCGCACGAAGTTACGGGGTTAATGGCCCGTTTTCTCGCGTCGCGTCGAAATACCAATACGAACTTTAATCTTCGACTTTTACACATGGTTCGTATGGTTTATTTAATACTAGTTATTTTAAATAACTATATACCAAGTATAAACGCAATCCACACTTTACTTATAAATGCGAAATAACCCATTGACATTACAGCTATAACTAATTGGTGGATACATGGGAAGTGTGGCAAGCTACATTTAAAAGCAGTATGCACCAACATAGACTTGAATGATATATGAATAAGTTATATGTTAGTTGTATTTTAATAATATGGTATTGCATGCCCGAATTTGCAATTAAACGCAGTTCTTTATAGTAAAGAATATATCACACATACCTAATATTCACGTGCGCAAATAAAATAAATTAAAAACAAATCAACTTTCTATGACACAAATCGAGAGGGCGGTTTTACCATTGATGAATTGATAGTTCATTCGTATGGAGTATTTTTACACCATGTATATTTGGTTGCAAACTAATTTTTTTCTTATTCCATTAGTACCATCCCTTCTCTGCCTACGTGTTTATTCCAGCCAATAGAATTTAAAAGAAGCAGTACGGTTTTATGCAGGTGGCCGCGTAGGCTTTTGAATAAACAGAATGTTTGTTTTAAGGAATAGAAACCGTTTGAAATTAGATCTAAAGGAAAAATACCAGAAATAAAACAACCTTTTTACATATTGAGTAGAACATTTCATTTAAAAAGATTCGATTTGGTTTTTAGCAATTCCCCTGATAAAAATTTACAATTTTTAGATATCAAATATTATTGAATATGCTTATTGTAGTCGGTATTATCTTGCAGGAAGTATATTGCATTTTTTAATACTTTAAGTAGTTTTCTTTTGTTTAACATTTCTTCTCTCTGGACATTGTTTTAATACATTAAGAGTTAAGTATTTTCATAACATACTTTACCATGTTAACAGTAATTGTTGTAGGAAACTAATTCCATGAATTGCTGAATAGAATGTAAATTGTAAAATAAAGAAATAGTTGTCATCAATTTGTGTGCGTGTTTGCGGTAAACTTTTTTTTTCGCACAATATGCATCCAAATGCAGACTTCGTCCTGTTACACATTAATACAAATATATCCTGCAAAATAGGCTATAGCACAATCTTCTAAAGAAGTGTTGAATGGTACATGTCGTCACCATAACCTGCGCGAAGCCTGGCGTCAATTACGCCCCGCTGTCGGCTGCCGCTATCTGTTACCTAGCAACCAGGTATCGTCTACTAATATTCGTTCATTGCACATGTGACGTCTTGTACCATTCTCTATTTATTTTTAATTTTTTTTTCCATGGGCGGGTGTAAAACCCGAGGGAAGCTGCTCGGCCAGAGAGACCTATTGTGCCCCCATGTCCATATTTAGCCCTCTCGCTCAGGTTGCACCCTATCAAAGAAGTTCGCAATCTGGCTGAGAGTTAATTTGCCCCAAGTGCTTCTGCCTCTCCCCATCCACTGCCGAGCAGTTAAGAAGAAGGTGAGCAGGAGTTTCCTCCGCCCCCCACAGCTCCTGCACAGGGGAGAGTTCACTAGCCCCATTCGGTGCCTGTGTTTATTTAGTGCGCAGTGCCAGTTAAGATTCCTGTGAGTAATCTCAATCTGTCCCTGCTCATAAAGACTGCTTTACGGAGTCTTTCCTGATAGGTTGGAGTCCTAGGGATTTACAGTGTCTAGCGCGGCAAGTCTATTCCAGAGGGAACAGTGCCTGGCAGCAGTTAGGACCTGACAAACGTTTTGATTCCCCCATACGAGCTACCACACGTCGGTTCTGGACCCACGAACGGGCAATTCGCTGGACCATTCTCTATTGGAACGGATTCTATTTTCTTCTTGGGAAATACATTGTTCATCTATTTGCAAAGTGGACGTCACAGAAGTTGCTTGCATTTTAAATTCCGAACGCGGAACATCTTCATCACTGTAGTAATTTCTTGTGTCCGTGGTTTTAACAAGATGTTTGTTAAAACTTGTTTTAAAGTAAGGCGAAATGTTCGGATTTCGAATATAACCTCCTTTTCGTCTGAAAACGGTAAATAAATTTTCTAGAGCCTCTTAGTTTATTTTTCTGATATATAGAATATCATATCCCTTTAATTTCTCTTCTTCATAAAGAAGTAAGATGCCTGTAATAATTTGGACCAATTCCTCGAAGCAAGGAGGAGGTGTAAGTGCCACATTACTTTTATTCACTTTTACTTTTCCTATCAACGTTTCATCTCATTCAGTCTTTCAGAGCTTTATGGATTACTTTCTACTATTACGATATACCATCACTAAGTGCTCGTTTGTAAGGATTTTTATGAAATTAAATACTGTTATTTAAAACATCGACAGTAAAATACAAAACTAAAACAGACGCAAATTGCCACGGAAATTATATAATGATTTATTAGACATTGTTAGTAGTTTTATGAAATTAATAAACAAACATGGTTACTAATGTCAATTTTTCCAACTTCCCCCAAATGTCGCGCCCTTTGCTCAAAGGTTGGGAGATTTGAGCTACTCGCTGCTCTAATATATATAAATAGGGAATATTAAAAATGTCCTTGCCCGGCGCCTCCACCAAATGTCGCGCCCCTTCGTTCAAGGATTGGAGATTGAGCTACTCGCTGCTCTAATATATATAAATAGGGAATATTAAAAATGTCCTTGCCCGGCGCCTCCACCAAATGTCGCGCCCCTTTGCTAAAAGGTAGGAGGTTTGAGCTACTCGCTGCTCTAATATATAGAAATAAGGTATATTAAAAAGGTACCTGCCCGGCGCCTCCACCAATAATAATAATACATAGAATGGTTCATCAATTTATCAATGATTTTACCAACCAGTATTGCTTTGACGGTATTTGTAAGTATCTAGTTTATGTATTAATTCAAATTAATAATTAATTGTAAATTGCGCCAATTTTACTACTTCTAGATTGCCTGAAAATGGTCAAATTTTAGAAACATGTAGTAAAGTCAATTATGAATTTGAAGATTGGAGAGAACTTTAATTTTACAATCATACATATCACCAATCATGGACTCACAACGAATTTTACCTATAAATTGCTAAACTAACCCGAATGCATTCACGCTCTGGTGATTTTAGGGTGCTTGTTTAATGCTAAGGCGATTTTTCAATAGTGACGATCAAATCGCTGGTAGCTATGTATCGCTCATCACTATAATAGAGCTTGCTCGAACATTTAATAAGCTTTCATAGCTTTATTATTAAAAACTTAGCTTTTCAAATGTATAGAACCGAAAGTATAAATGAAATTTCAAGATATACAGCGGCGACTATACAATAGGAAGTATACAATACCCGATCATTCATTTACAGACCGCTATAACGTGGATTCAATCCTTCTGTTCCAATTCCGCAGCCACAAGAATCATTATCGTGGCCATTGTTGGCGCTCACCACGGACCCCGTGGCAAATATTTACAGACGGACATTGCGCTTAATTGGATTCAACTATTCGACCGTTTTATTTATTTACGACGTGGCCGATCGCGGGTCAACGGAAATCGTATCCGTTCATGCCGAAACTTTTTGCAATTACCTCATATCCTCTTTCCAATACTCTTTCCTATCCCACTGTCGCGCCAGCCCGGCCTGTCTATCGATAATCGTGCGCGCCACTTTTCGATATCCAATAACATCGGATACGTGTGCGGCTTACGTTAGGAGTATCACGTCTCTGGCTGGCTAAAGTTAGGGATTGCGAACTATCTATGTTTAATTACCGGTCTTGGAATATAAGAGGCGGTCACCGAAGCATGCAGATATAGGAATGTGGTGTATTCAAAGCCGGAAATTGACTCGACTGGATTTGGCGGGTTTGGATGTGTTTGAGCCCCCTCTGGCGTACTAAACTGCTGGATGCTGTGAAGTAGATACTGTACTAGGTCGTAATCGCGAAAGGGTGCTGTGGAACTAGAGCCAACTATTACTTCTAGCATGAAACCGATAAACGTAGTTTATGTACATATCTTTTCCTGGTATGTGCTTCTTTGCAGTAGTTGTTAAAATATGTCACCATGGTTTTAGCGATTTGGTTATGTGACAGGTGCATAGTTCGGTTTAGTTCTACGCTATATAGAAATTATTTGCAGCGTAGTTTCAAATAATATTTTTATTTATATTATAGTTTCCTGAGGCAACAAAAAATATAGTTTGTCTTGGGTATTTATTTGAAGTAAACACAGTTGGTTATTTGGCCATATTTATCAGCAAAAATTAGTTGAATAAAACAAATATTTAATTTGATTGTAAGCCCATGATTGGTCATGTAGGTATTAACCCCTTAAGTGGTTTGATACATTTTACTATGTGGTCTAGTGATGGGCATAATCGAATTATTTTGATCACTCATTGGAAGAAAAGTAGATTTTTGTCCTTACTTCCCTTTTTGGTGGATATTTTTCCCCGTTTGTTAATATAATGACCTATTTTTTTTGTTTTTTGGTCCTCGCTTCTTTTTTGTACATAATTTTACCCCATAAGATAAGATAAGTTTTATTTTCAAAGTAATCACTATTACATACAGAAAGCCAACAAAAACAAAGAAAAAATAATAATAACTACAATAAATGAAAGAAAGAAGATTAAAGAAAAAAATAAAAAATCAAAAAAAAATACATGCTTATATGAAGCTTGAAATATGGTTCATGTAATGCCGTGTTATTCCTCTTAATCCCAATTCTTCAATCAAATATCATTCATGCAATCGTTCATAATCGATTGTGACTCATAATCGAATGATCATTCATAATTCAAACATCATAATCGAAATATCGAAATATCGAATGATTCGTCAATAATCGAAAGATGCCTTTTTCCTCATTCGATTATGCCCACCATGAATGTGGTCGTAAGACGAATATATACGACATAACAGCTTAAGGGGTTAATCACAAATTAAAAGTTCTCCAAAAATATATATGATTCATTACTATATGCTTCTAGGGACAGTTGAGTTATACAGGATGAGTTTTTTATCTTGAGACAACGGAATATCTCTAAAACTGCATGAAATCAAAAAAAAGATCTTAATAAAAATACACAAAATCATGTTTGCTTGCTTCTCTTTTTTGTGTATTTTTTTTCTAGACGTTCACAATAAGATTTTTTTGCGGTTACAGTGCAATCTGTTACGAATCGAAAAAAAAGTTTCAATTTTCAAATTCTTTTCGCGCTTTTTAGGCGTGATATCCATCTCGAAAATTAAACTACACAAACTCACTAATGATAGGATAGACAGCTTTGAATGATAAAAAAAATTAAATTTCCGCACAACAATTTCTAACAGCAGACACAGAATTATAAGTTATGTATGTAATGCTTTGACAGCTGTTAAGTGATTTTAAAGCTTGCAATATGTAGAAAATACAAAATATCAGAATGACTCCATTAAATTGCATAATTCTGTAAACTATTTATTTATCTATTTATCGGGTAAATTATTTTATAGGATCTGTGATCATCAGAACGGCGAATCACGTTGCACCGCGTTGGGGTGTGCAGTAGTAACGACTACTGAAATCTAATTTAACAAATCATTACATGTTTTACAAGGAGTTGATTTATTTAAAGCGACAAAATAGAAATCTACAGTAAGTATGAAAATAACTTGCTTTAACAAGGTGTATAGGGTGTATCAAATAAAAAAGTAAATTTTGCTTGGGTGTTAACTACACGACATATAAAGCACAAACCCGCCGAAACCAGATCTCATCATTAAAAAAAAAAAGTAAAATTTAGAGCCAAAAATTCTTTAGTCCGGGCCTGATGCAAGGAAACGTCATGTTAAGCACCCGCTAAACGTGGTATTATGTATAAATACATTGCACTCATTTAGTATTATTCTTAATGGTATGCCGTAAGTTCATTTAACGTTATTCTGAATAAATAAAGGCCAATCGGCCAGTGTGCCCTTGTAAAAATAGCAAAACTGAGGCATTTTAAATTTCTTCTTTTTATAAAATAAACATTCCTTATTTGATAAGAGCAATTCTACGTAAGTCCACAAAGTATTATTTTTGATATCCTGATAAGACGTTCGAGTTTCACCGGATATGCGACTTCAATAGTTGCAAAAAAAGTAAATATTTTTCTTTTGCTTTGTCGAATCGAGAGTTAGTTGTTAATAAACGGTACCACATGAATCTGAGTTATTTCTTTTGAATTTATTTAATCATATAACGCAAAATGAATTGAATCGAATTACACAGAAATAAATGTAGATACAGAAAATTTGCAAACACGCCTTTTTACTATGATGTCGCGCGAAAATGAATCTATACATTCCCGCGCTTTTGCCGATGCATCAAGCTTCGATTTTCTTTATATGAAATCGGGAGACGGGAAGAATTTAAATAAAACGTTCGAAGTGGCTTGCACTCCAAGCGGCGATCCACACAAAACTAACAGCGGTAATGGCTGAATGATAGTGGTATGTGGGGTATACTCGGGACAGCATTTAGGTTGGGCACAGGTGCGGCTCTAGCCCACGGCATTTACAATATATTTTTTTCTCGTTAATGCTTACAGATAGAGCCCCTGTGCATTAAGACTTTTTGATCGTATATGATTACAGCTGCTACATATTATTAAATTTACCTCTGTATCGGATACACCCTGTATAGTAAATCAACTAAATTTAATGCAGTAAAATAAATCTAGAAAATATTTATTACCGTTGAGTTAATGTAATTAATACAGTCAAATAGGTATAGTTATTTATTGTTTGCTTTGATTATTTAAAGATTATTCTTCAGGTTAATAGGGTAAGGCTAATCCTTTACAATAATTGTCAAAAAAATAAGCGTGTTTATTGCTTTTATAGGCTTTATATAGAGCCCCTTTTAAGATCGATACTTTTCATGAAGTTCGTATTTTCTTCCATTATACTAAACCAACTGGATTCCTGAATACCCAATTACTTAAAGTGGCGATAATTTCCGTTTCCGTGCTAAACCAATACCACTACCAACTATATCGGTTGTTTATTTCCACCGACCGAAGGCTATTGTTACGTATTCCCTCTACCATTCCCTATTCCGTCTTTTTGGTGGAATTTTTCGCTCGTCCTAGCCGTTCCCACACAAAGCGAACTCTGGAATAAAACGAAACGTTTTAGGAAATGAAGCCGTACGCTCTGGATATACCGTTCCGGTTGTATTCTTTCTTTGATGCGATTATGGCCTCTCTATCGGGCCGCCGTTCAATCAATTCCATTATTTGCATCAGAAAACCACAATAAAACATTCAAAGGGAGTCCCGTCCGGAGAGAATATTAGGTTCAGCGGAGCGTTCAGGCGTCCTTGGTAGTACCGCTGGCAGCGGTACATAGCTGTGTATTGGGTGTTGCGCACATTCAACCTATGTCTCTTTATGCTATGCTTGTAGTTCGACGATTCTCCGCACATTACATCGTAATTTCCTCTTCGTAGATATAAATGTCAAATATAAATTGCTTTTCGTTTTTATTTCATTTAATTCGTTAAGGGTTTTCATATATTGCCTTTTTGTACACGTTATCGACGTATGGGTGGATATAGCAAAATTGGTCAACATAACCGCGAAATATTTTAGGCAATCACAGGCTTTTTTCAGTTATTTTTTTTTTGCGTTTTTATTTGATCAAATAATTCGTGTATAAAATATTCAAGCTACGGCTGTCCTATCGAACACGCTTATTAGATTCTTTTAAATCTCTGATGGGTTTTTGATTGTAAGTAGATTGTGTAGTAGTCATGGCCGGCCATTTATTATATTTTAAGCAGGATGGTATGATGTTTATTATATTATATGCGACCAGCTTATATTATGCTAGCTAAAATTCCCTATTCATAAATCCAACCATTTTTGAAATAATAGGTGTTTTCTATTTTCTCTTGTGACTCACCTCATTTCAGTTTTGTAAAGAAGCAAAAGCACCTCTCTGCTAGTAGCATTCTTTTTACAAGATATCTCAGACAGTCTCAGCTCATAGAGGTATTTTACTGGATTATTTGAGATTTTTACTTCCCCCCTTACCCTCTAGAGCACAACCTCCCGAGGGTATACAGTAGTGAGTAAGTTGAATTTAACACGAAAAGTAAATGGTGAGTGAAGGAAATCTGACTTTCATAAATACCCCAAAAATTGAAAAGGTTTAATTTAAAATAAAAGAACAGAATTTTAACTCAACAACGTTAATTAACAATCAAAATTTATTATTTAAAAAAAAATTAATCACAAATTTGCAGAAAAAAAACTAAATTTAAAAACTGCACGTGATTCTAAATTACAATAGGACAATGCTATTTCCTATACAAAACAAAAGATTAATTAGTTCAGGAAGATAATTCTTTTTTACAAAACAATCCACGTGGTTTCAAATTAAAATAAAATAAATTCGTGGAACACTAGAAATTATACAAAAATAAACTAAAAGCAGGCACAATGCTTCTATTCACCCAACCCGAGGTGATTAATAATTTAAAACAAAACAGCAAAATGGAAAAATAAACTCTTTAACTTTATTGAGAGAATTAAAACTAAAATCTATCTTCCTGCACGAAAATAATAAATGATCTTATATCTATAATGTGTACACATCAATATAATTACAATTATTATTAAGCGAATTCCTTGATGGACACGAAATATTTAAAAAGATAATTTAAACAAAACTCTAAATCAAATGAATAAACAAAATGGCTGCAAAGAATTTAAAAATACATGTACTCACGCTAGCGTCTACCAAGGAACTGCCTCTTAAAATCTCTACCGCTGCGTACAACGCAGTCGTACAATTCACCGACAAAATCCAATAGAAAAGGCGCTGAAACAAACTAGCGAACGCTAGGCAACTAATTGAATAGAATTAAATTTTAAAAAACTGAACACTTAAATAAATAAATTATACAATTTAACTCTTTAACTAAAATTTATGCAAAAATAAACATTATTATGAAAATTTCTCGATGCAATAATTCAGCAGTTTTAAGCAAATCAAATATGCAACACAAAATACACATACATGTGAGACTACTGCTTAGATGTATATACTCTGCTAGAAGCGACATTTGTCATTTTTAACGGGCCTGCGTGTGTTCTGACATCACTGTCAGTTTACAGAGAGGGCGCCACTGCAGTCATTAACATTTTGACATTAATCTTGAAGGTCGTTAAGAATAATTCAACATTACTCTTGAACAAAATCTAACGTATTTTTAATACAGCTGATTGTTATTTTGTTTCTTTCTTGTTGTATTCTTCTTTAATAACAGAAGTAATATCCTCGTTACTAATCAAATTCTCTAATGAACGTACCTTTAACGCAGCAATTGACAGCAGATGACAAATCATTCACGAGCATCGCAAGCGGTCATTTTGAGTTGAGATTGTATTTCCCTCTCTGACACATACTCTTTATGATTGGCGTAAACGGAATGCCTTCCGGAAGCCCTTCCGTCTGGTGCTAAAATAATGCGCCACCGCTACAAGCCTTTTTTTGGAGACAAAGCATTAAAGATGTCGACAGCAAGTGACGCTTCTTCTCTTACTTGTTCGCGGTTCCAACTTGGTTTTAAATATGACGAAATTTGGTGAGTTGTTCATACCTGTTGTATATATTACAGACTGGTACAGGTTAATTTTTAATGAATTCTGAGAATAATTAATTCTCTTGTATCTATTTCTACATTGCATCTTGTGCTCTTTTAATACGAATTAAGGAATTTAGGGTGATTTGAAGTTTCATTGTTTTTAACATAACAATAAATATAAACATACCGTACCACGCCATCCAGTGAGTAGTTTACGAATTATAAAATATTGCTATGTAACCCGTTCTTTTAAGTCGAGATTAACGAGTCAGATAAGTATCAACTCACTAGAGAAGTAAAAGAATCGAGTCTGGTTATAAAAGGAAGACTACTATTTGCAATTCTGTTGAGTGTTTGACGTGTGCAGTCATTTGAATCACGTGAAAACCTTTCATAGAATATTAGTAATTAAAAGCTGTGTTCGCACAGGAATGACAAACTAGTCAGATTCAATCAGATACTGTGACTGTACATCAGACAGAAAACTGTTTCGGATTTCTTTGAGCTAATCGAATCGCATCTGACTAATTTGTGTATCCTCTGCGAACACAGCTAAAATATTTCACTAATGTGAACGCAAGGATAAAAGCGTAAGTAATACTGATAATTGTTGCAACTCCTTTATATATTTCCTGTTTACTGTCCAAGTAAATCGAAAAAAAAAATTATTGAAAGCTACGTTTTACATTTAGAGTGAGTGGAGATTTCGAAAATATAAGAATATTGGAAATATCAATGATCAAAGATGGCTGAACTGGCTAGGTCGATCAAAATTCTGTCAGTCCATTTAAAATGAGAAAGTTGATAATATTAGGAAGCTAAATCCAACTAAATAGCAAAGAAATCTGCAAGTTAAAGCGCCATATACTACACGGCTATCTATCCTCGCTACGAGTACTACACTGAGAAAAAAATTAATAATCAAAAAAAAATAATCATAAATAAAAATAACAATATCCCGTAAGTAAAAGTTCAGCTGGATAGGGGACAAAAGCACTACACTTACTTAGCACTAGTAAAAAAGAGATCCTAAACACTGATACTAACAACAGCAATCTAAGTTACTTACGGTCTGCTTCATACCGGTAACTTATGAAGTTACTTATGATAATTAAACTGAAGTAGTAAACCAAAGAATATATGCAGTTGCGGTAAGTAAAAGATTTGCTCATGTCAAGTAGATGTATTGCTATGAGTGAACTATTCTATAATGGCTATCACACCTTCATTATAACCTCAATTAATTGCAAGCTATTTGGATACTTGTGATAAGGAAACAGTATTCAATAATGCACGTTCACTAAATACCTGATATATAGAAGGTAATAGTTTGCTATAAATATAAAATATACTTACCTTAAATTTGTTCTTCAACTTATAGGTAGTGCAGTAAACGAGGAAGTTTAGTGAATATTTAATATAAATTTAAATAAAAACCAGTATTATTAGTAATAGTTTTATTTTGTATAGGACAAACACAGTAACTTCCTGATATGAATGAAAGATATTGGTTTCACTTTAACAACAGTTTTTTTTTAATAATTTACAACGTAATGACTCATAAAATATATTCCTTAATAATGAAAAAAAATGAACAAAGCAATAATAAAAGATAAGGTAAATGGGGCCCCCTTGAAACGTTATTTAGTTATTGAAATTATTGAAATCTAAACAAAGGACAAAGAGAAACATGGCTTTGAAGTTACAACTAATAACAAACAAGAAATAATATACTAGGCGGTAAACTTGCGGTTTCTGGTTTTCTTGGTTCTTTGGCACTGGGCGTTGTCTCGGCGGGTTGATCATCTGTCGGCGTACGTAGCGGTTATGTCCGGTGATCGCCTCGAAAACGGCTACTTCGTCGGGGTACTGTGGTCGGGGTATCTGCAGATGACACTTGGACTGTCGGATCATTAGCGACAGCATCCACACTTTAACTTCACCAGCGGGCGCAGATATCATCACAATGATGGGGAATTCAAATATCCCACCACGTGGTTTAAAACTGCAATCTTAAAACATCCGATTGCTTATAGGCTCAGTACTTCTTCTTTCGCTGGGATTCTTTATACAGATGGGGCCTTGAGTTAACCCACCCGGTATTTTTAATATATTTGCGTTCCAACTGGCCTACAATGGCCATACTCCTTGGCCACTCTTTTTCGACGACCTTTTCACACGTCCGTAACTCTTACTTGACGCTAGCCCGCGCTTGCGCGCGTACCAACCTCGGGGATTACTCCGCCGCATTAGCCAATCAGGAATAGGAAAAGAATCACGGAGTGGCAGCAAAACTCAAATAATCGTGGTTGTGACAAGTTGTTATCTATTTAAGAAAATACATGAGTTTAATAGCGATCAGCATTGTTGTTACTTCTAATAACCATGTGCTGTAGTCATAAGTAATACGTTACTGAGCACAAATTCGTCAGGTACGCTGTGTAATAGCCGTTAATAAAAGCACTATTTACAGTAACAACTTGCATTCAGGAAACTAGGTTTAATTGCAGGTATTAATTAACGAGAATAGTTCCAAGTAAAACTTCACCTATTGTAAATAAATTTCTATCAAGTAAACACTTTACTTAGCCCATTTTTCTCAGTGTAGAATTGGATATGGAACCTCCTAGAAACTATGGTTTTAACAGCTTACAACAGCTTCTAGCTGCCCTGAAGGAACATATACGTTTTAGTACGAAATCAATCGCATGCTAATTAAATTTGTGAAAAATGACCAATTTTATTCTCCTTATATGATATGATGTATTCACATAGAGTCACTACCAATTATTTAAATATTTAATCTTGATTTATTCCTCGGATAATAAACGATGTACCCGCAGTATGAAACATTAAAATGTGATATTTGAATGTTTTAACGTTTATTATACTAGTTATAAACATATATTATACGTCTATTCAACCGTTTTGATCATTTTAAACGGTTATTGAACATTATTTGAACAGCACAAGCATTCTATCATTTTTTTTTTATATTATTGACTGAAAATAAAAATCAATTAAATTAGGTGATAATCTTGTAACAATTCGAAACGTACTCCATTAAGAACTTTGACAGTCACCGACACGTACGTACACGATTTGGCCAAAATGTTTGCGGCGAATCAAGCCCAAAAGCAACGAGCTTCAGAACATTACGAGACCTAGCACGTCGTGCCAAACGCGATCGATGAAAGTCGCGGCATCGTCTCGCTTACAAACGTAACGCGAAAGCTACATAAACGACGTGGCTGTAGTTCATATGCAGGAAGAGTGAGAGAGGGCGCGCAGACAGTGCGCCGTATAGGGAAGGGAAGACACCCTAACAATTGGATAGCTATAAAACATAAACCGTACTAAAACATCTGCGCGGAACTCGTAAACTACGTGGAAATATCCACCGACGCGACGCGACGTCTAGCCGTTGCCGCTACTGTGCTGTTCTTATATTGTGTGTCGTTGTCTACGCGTCTTCTTCTCTTCTACTAGCTACTTTTATCTCCATCTATACATATGTAAAGCAGGAATGGGTTTGTGTGCACTCGTATGGCGTGGATATGCTATACGAGACGTTACGAAACATATTTGACTTTTATTGGAATGTGAAATCGATTCCGAAAACGTGGCAGCTCCCGGGGAAGAGCTGCACCTGCACGCTGTTGTGTTTGAAAGTATTCCGTTATAAGATGGATTGCTTCTTGCTGAATAATTGTGTACCATCGACTGAGTTTTAACAATTTCTAAATTATTTTTTTTTTGGAAAAACTAAACAATTATAGAAAACAAAAAAAACTGCTGGATGAATCGGTGAGTAAATAAAAAAATTGTTCATAAAACTCTCAATATTTCGTCATTGAGACATCATCAGGAGGTTCAGCTGCAAATAAATGAAATAGTAAAACTAATAAAATGTAAAAGAGTTAAACTTACAACGTCGGATTAATTCTATATCATATTCAAACAGAGTCAAAGAAACTCAAGTTAATAAGTTATTATTTAAAATATTGCAGTAACTGTTACTAATAGAAGAGAGGGTTGCGTCGTGTCACGCCCCGGAGGCGATTACACTTTACAACCACACGCCAAAGGAGAAAAGCTATTGTTGTGTTGCAACGGTAGGGCGACTACGATTTATAATCATATAGGAATGGAACACGCGAATTTTTACTTCGGCAATCGTGAAACTGACGTCGTGTCAAGCCCTAGAGACGACTACGGTCAGCAATTGAACGAGGGAGGTAGGCATCCGTCGTGTATCGACGAACTACAACCGAAGCCGAGACGTAGGATTACGACGTGTCACGCCCGTGGGACGACTGCGATCTACAACCAGACTCCAAAGGAGAAAAACTATTGTCGTATCGCAACGGTAGGACGAGTACAATCTATAATAAATAATGATCGTACCATACCCATAGAGCGACTACCATCTATAGCCAGGTGAGGGAAAACGACCCGGTATCGGCAGAACCTGTGGAATCTGCCTCAATCGGCATAAATGCACGGCTTATATAGGCTTGCGACGCAGGTGGGGATTCAAGCATGCGTACGAATGAATATGCAGCCAGATATAGGAAGAACTGAAATTAAGGCGCGTGCCGGAATAATGGTACAAAAAACAAATCGAATAAATGTGGCTGTAACCTTACGAAAACTATGGGAAAATTTATCTGGAGAAGCTAACTTAAAATATAATGGATTTTTCCACGGCACATTAGAAACAAAAATATGACCTAAATAAAAAATTAAATGTAGGTTGTATTTACATGTGTAAGAATAAATAATGAATGTATGCTGATGACATTAGCGGTGTAGTATCTATATCTACCACTCACCAGACAGAAAATAGATCAAATGCTTTGTTGCATGATATGGCTACATTTCTAATAACAAGTTATATTTAAACAACGAAAAAACAAATTACATGATTTTTCATACAATTCAAAACAAGAAGGAATATTATTTACACATTCACGTACAAAATGAGAAGATAAGTCGTGTCCGAGAAATAAATTTTTTAGGTTTGTATATGGACGAAACACTCTCTTGGAACTTGCATTGTGAAAAAACCGCAAATAGATTGAATAGTTACTGTTACCAGATACGCAACTTAGAAACCATAATCGAATTTAGTTCTCTGCTTTCATTTTATTATGCAAATGTGCACACCAGAGTGTCATACGGCATCACGGTTTGGGGAGCATCGCCTGCTAGCAGGACTATATTTTTGACACAGAAACGCATAATCCGATGTATGGCTGGAGTTCACTGCACAGAGTCTTGCAGGCCTTATTTCAAAAGGTGGAATATTTTACCTATGCCCGCCATACACATATACGAACTCTTAAATTACGTTTATGCGAACAGAGGTAATTTTCAACGCAACGAGCAATTTCACGCACATAACACTAGGTCAAAGCAAAATTTCCGTGTGCCTAAACATTCTCTGAATATTACCAAAAATTCCCCCAATGTTTTGGGTTTGAAACTTTTTAATGCCTTGCCTCAGAAATATCAAAATATAATATCAATTAACATCTTTAAACGGCATATTAAAAGCTTTTTACTGTCATCTTGTATTTATTCCATCGAGGAGTACTTTGAGTTATGTACTATATGTAGACATGCCTAATGTAATTGTGTGTAACCTATTTTTATTTTTATTTTGACTTATCCTACACATTTTTTGTAATGTACACAGGATTAAATATATATTATTATTATTATTATTATTATTATTATTATTATTATTATTATTATTATTATTATTATTATTAGTCGACGTAATAAATAAAATAGTAAGGCCAATGCTGATGTACAGCTGCGAATCCTGGACGCTGACCGAAAAACATAAATCCAAAATTAATGCCATGGATATGAGATTCCTAAGAAAAGTAGAAAATAAAACGAGAAGAGATAGAATCAGGAATGAGAAAATAAGGGAAGGCTTGGGAATGACACGAACGAAAATAGAAGAAGGGCAGGTAAGATGGTATGGACATTTTTGTGTCGAATGTCAGAAGAAAGAATAACTAAGAAAATTTATGAAACTAAAATATTTGGGAAAAATACAAGAGGAAGACCAAGAAGAACATGTAACGATGAGATAAGGGAAGCATTAACCGAAAGAGAAATGAATTGGCATGAGGCGAGAAAATGACAAAAAACCGGAAAAAGTGGAGAGAGCAAAGATAAGGGCAAGAAATTCAACCTCAAACTCGAAATAACTGTTACCTAAATTTCCGGCACCGAAAGTGACGGTCGAGTACCGTGAAAAATCGCGAGGCAAGAACTCAAAATAAAAAGACAAAAGGTGATGCACCTCCGTTTTACAAACCTTCGAAGAAGTGGGTGGATATTCGGCAATCATGCAGGGTGCCAGCCGGCTCGTCATGCCCCCTGATAAGGAATCCAAGGTGATAATTAAAACTCGAAGGGTAAAACGGTTTGCAAATAAACTCATACACAAAAAAATAAAAGAATGAATTCACTGATAAAACAGTTAAACTTTTATTAATAAAATTGTTAATAAAAAAAAGTTGGTGTTATTGACATAAAATTCAAAAAAATAACTATGATACTCTGTATCAGTAAATGTTAATAAAGACAATAAAATTAAGAATGAAATATTGTAAAACTATAACAGAGAATCCTGCGGTAGGATTCGAACACCGAACGCTTTGGCCAACGCAGTTCACACACGTTATATAAAGAAAATTCTTAGGCTAAGAGTTAATTTAAATTCTAGAGAAATTTTAGAATTACAAAAAAATAAACTACTAAAATAAATCTAAATATTTGACTTGATTATACTTGTGGTGAACAAACCACCTGTATATTACAGGCCGATATACAGTCGGTTGATGTTTTAAGTAAATATTTTGGATTCGTTAAAAGAAACTGAAAAGATATATGAATACTAAAGTTAAACTATTTTACTGAACTAGTGTTAAGTAGTACACTCCGATCCTTGGTATAACATAAATAATTATTGTATCGTTGAATAAAGCAATAAAAAAAACTGAATGATCGAGGTTGGTTACGAACTAATGAAAATTTTAAACGCGGACAAAATTTACAAATAAAAAGAAAGCGTGCAACTTAGCTTTTGTTCTCAATCTGCTGTTACGGCCATGGAGATCCTCTCCGATCCGAACAGATCGTAGCCTCTGGGCTGACTCGGTAATGCCCGAAGCAGATGGTCCACTGACTTTCTAAAGGAGGTAGGTAGGATTCTCCGAAGGGACTTAAAAAGGTCGCAGAAGTCCTCAGCCGCACGTGGGTATTCAAAATCTCACATAAACGATGGGAAAATTCCAAAATTAAAATTAGAAGGGGGGTAAAAGAACCTGCAAAAACACAGAAACCTCATAGTCTAAAGTGATTTAAAAGAAATAACAAGATCTGCTTACCGTTAAATAACGAGGTTTTACAACGAAGAGAAGAAAGGAACAGATATGGCGTTGCAGACGCGTGGGTTCTCAAATTATATCTCGATTTATCGAACACATCCGCTGTAATATTCACGAAAATTCCACACCAAACACCAGCGAATATACAGCCAATGAATATTTCCAGTAAACTTCCAATTAAATCCACAAATGTGTGAAAATATCCAAAAATTCCGAAGATAGGAAGTATTACTCGTGAGAACGCCTCTAAAAACCACCTAGAAGAGACAGGAAACCGGAAAACAAGCAGTACGTCACACCACCAATCAGAAGACAGATGAATGAAATAAGAATACGGACATCGAGCTGCCCTCTAACGTCGAAAAGATGTAAACACAGAATAGGACAGATGAAAGGAACACGATCAATCGCCAAATCGAATCGATAATATCGACATCAGTAAAAATACAAGATAGGCGAAAGAAAAAAAAACTAACATAACCTTACAACCTAACGGTAGAAAGGTTTTTAAAGGATTAAAAAAAAAATAAAAATATTTACATATTTTGTTTTTTGTATGTTTGCACGATATTTCAACATGTGTACCAGATATAACGACATATTCTCAACGGATATTAAACAAATACCGTGCAGGTTAATAATTGGTATATTGTATACTCTATTTCAACCTATATTTTGCGGACATTTGATCGTTTATCAGCGTTTACCATCAACCATAATTACACCGAAATTAAATGTTTATTCAACTATTTTGTGTTTCTTGGTTGGTTGTTTGCAAAATCGATTAACTGTCGCATACTAACTACTAATTTCGTATTACACCGCATTAGTTGAACTGCTCTAAATTAGAATTTGAGCCGGGGCTCTACATATCGCTCGGGAGGGAATTAATCTTCATCTATGAGCGACTCGGCGCATTGCCGAGGTACAACGTACACATCGTACGTATATATACTATAGGGAGGCGACGCGTTTATTATAAGCGAAGGCAAGCATATTGCCCCTAAGGTACGAACGTTAATTTCGCAATCGCACTGATTAAAGTAAACTTGTATCAGAGAGTGCCGTTGCCTTTAACGAACGGAGTCAATATTTGATCGACAAGAAAGTCGGCAATCACCGATAAGTAAATAAATTAATCGTTCCGAAGATACAATTATAATTTCGGCTCTTGTTCGAATTCAATATCCTACCTACATCAGCGGAGAATGTTCAATGTCTTTATTGGAACGGTGAAAATCGACTTAAAACATTGTTAAAGTTTCCCTCGAGCGTTCGTTCGTGTCGCTACAAATTTAAAGCGGAATTAAGATACGCATGACTGGGTGAATTGTGAAAATCATGCTATCACTAGTGAGCATTTTATCGGGGCTTATCGACTTTGTGTAACTTGTTAAGTTAATGTTTTGAAAATTTAATCGTCTTCACAAATAGCTACTGACATTTTTGACATAAAACAGGCATCGAGCGAGAAATTATGGTAAGGGCTTAGATGATATTCCTAAAAATATGGGGTCCTCTGCCTTAGTAGGGATGTTTTTTTTTAATTATTAAATAGGTGTGTATAAATAATTGTCCTTTCCATTCATAAGTAGGTATGTATTTATTATATTTTTTAAAACGTCATGTTTCGACTGAGGATAATTGCCATTATCAGATTTTCTACAAGATAAATTATAGCAGAAATTAGAAATGAGTGTAATGACTTATAATGATGACTATTACATTTTTGAAAAATATTTTGATGTTAAAAGACACAAAATAAAGTCTTAATAGAGAAATTGAAATATGATTGAAATTATAAAAAGTTAGTGGTGGGCACTATCGGTATTTTCGACTATCGATAGTACTATCGATAGTCGGACCAACTATCGATAGTTATCGATAGTCGACTTCAACAGTAACTATCAATAGTTACAATTGTCGATAGTCGTCATCAATAATGTCCACCACCCTACTCAACTAATATATCCTCTGAAATACATGTTGTTTTGTTTCTTGTTATTTATTATTTATGGTTTTTTTATTCCAGACTAATAAGAACTCTGACACTAATTATTCATGGTTTCATCAATACCTGCTACTATAGATATTACAAAAGAAAGAATTAGTTCCACTCAATGAATAGTTGATGATTGATAACACAAACGTTTTTAACTAACAAGACAATACAGAAATAAAGCTTTAAGCTACTCAGAAAGAGAAAATAAATAGCACTATACTTGTCGTGTTTACATTCAATTTGAGCATCTCTCTGCGTTGTAAACTATATATAAATATAATACTGGTGGGCATTATGGATATTTTCAACTATCAACAGTTATCGATAGTCGACTATCGATAGTTAACGATAGTTATCGATAGTCAGCTATCGATAGTCCAAACTATCGATAGTCACTATCGATAGTGCCCACCACTATAAAAAGTAAAATATGATAAAACCAAAATATGGAAGTTTGTTGTTGAAATAAGATTAATGATTAATGAGAGAGAAATACTCACAAAAAAGTCAATATCGAATATAACATGGATAGAAAATCAAAAACTAATATTTGAAGTAAAGCACAAACAAAGAAAACACGATATAACAAACAACAAATTAACGCCTCAACAGCCCGGAAAAAACTTTTATCAGGAAACATTTAGGTTGAAGGATCAGTAAATATAGGCAACGTATTATATTCTTCATTCAGTAGTATAAACGCCTCATTACGATGTCTCTCTATTTCATATACTATCAACATAGACAATCTATGACTCTTGTCGTGAATGTGTAAAATGTTTATGTTGTCATTGTTGTAACTAGTGTGACTGATGTTTAATAAATGTTGACATCGGTCATACTACAATAGTTTTCTCCGTCCCTGTATTACTATAGATGGTAGTTGCCCTACGGCTGTGACACAACAGTAGCTTTCTCCGTTCCTGTATGACTATAGATCGCAGTGGCCCTATCGGTGTGACACGGCAATAGTTTTTCTCGTTTCCTGTAACGTTGTAGACCGTAGCCACCCCAAGCAAGGTGAGAGGGATAAAGGATTTATGTTGTCATTGTTGTAACTAGTATGACGGACGTTCAATAAATATTGTAATTCTAATACATCTATTACAATTTAGTAAAATCGTCCAAGCCCTATTCTGAAGTTCTGAGTAATCTGTATAAGTCACGTTATTGGCCAACATAAAGCTATTGCATAATAATTAAAGTGCTGAGCAAAATAATAATATAATATAAGCGCTTCATCACCGCGATGTGTCTCTATTTTATATACTTCCAACAAAGACAATATATGATTCTTGCCGTGAATGTATAAAAGGGTTAAGTTGTCATTGTTGTAGCTAGAATTACCGGCAGTTTTCTCCGTTCTTGCATGACTATAGATCGTAATCGCCGTACCGGTGTGACACGACAATAGTTTTTTCTCCTTTCTTGTATGGTTGTACACCGGAGCCGTCCTACAGAGGGTGAGGGGGATAAAGGGTTTTTGTTGTCATTATTGTAACTAGTGTGACCGGTGTTTAATAAATGTTGACACCGGCCATACAAGTTACATCTATTATAATTTAATATAATCGTCCAAGCCCTATTTTAAAATTGGTGTAATCTGTTTATGTCACGTTATTAGTCAAAATAAAACTATTGCGTAATAATCAAAGTGCTGAGTAACGATTGCCTTATACACATGAATTCAAGTCTGTAAACTTAGCCTAACATTTACTCTACCACAGAATTAACTACTTGTTTATACTTTTAAGTTTTTAATCATTTCAATAGCTAAATCCGCATCGCTGTCTGCTACACTTATTAGCGCATCATCTGCAAATAGATTGATTTTGCAATTATTTGCAACAACAAAAGAAACGCACATTAATTTGGCTATTTTTTTAGCAGACGTTTGGTAGAATATTCAAATTAAAGATATACGTAAATTTATTTCGTGTTTTAAAAGAAATTCCAACGATTTGGTGAATAGATGATTACTAGCCGCTAACTCTTCTGTGATACTGTTCCGATATTGCCCAGAGGTGATATTCTCTTTATAATGTGTCATCTAATATCCGAAATAAAAGACAATGCATCTTTTCTCACTAGTACTGTTCCCTCATTTATTTTCACTAGAGCAGGCATATTTTTTATGTTTTTCTCTTGATGAAAATCCCCTTAATGAATAGCGAATGAAGGCCAATTGTTTACCAGTAAAGGTATGTAGAAAATGCAAAGCAAACATCTGAAATTAGAGTACATATACACACCACTGACTGTAGTGACAATATAGGGACCCCTTTTGCTAAATCTTCGCGATAGAATGAGAGCGAAAGCTACTAGAAGGTAAGAACAGTGACCAATAGATGACACCAGCAGTACCGCTAAAGTGAAAACAAACTTAATTAAATGCCCTTGTTAAAAATTAAACGTAAACATTCCGCCGTTTTCGTATACAGTATGAGTCTGTAATCTGGAGTAGGCGTGCCGTCTTGTTGCAACCAGATGTTTCTATTCTGGACATCAGCTTCAAGCGGATCAGGGAATAGAATAACCAAATTCGGAACTAGTTCTAAGTGCAAGAATTCTAAATATCTCGCTCCATTGAGATTTTCTTTGAAGAAAATTGGTCCTATTACTCGATCACCAACAATGCCTGCCCCAATATTGACTTTTTCTGGATGTTGAGTGTGGCCTTCCCTCATCCATCGTGGGTTGTTGTCTGCCCAATAACGACAGTTTTGACGATTTACCTCACCGTTTAACATAAACGTTGATTCGTTAGAAAATAGAACGTTTTCTATATTTACAACATTTCTGTCTAGTAGATCCATCATTTCTTCGCAAAACTGAAGTCTTCGATCGGGATCATCTTCGGTGAGTTCCTGAAGGATTGTCAATTTATAGGGATAAAATTTGTGCGCCTTAAGAGTTCTTGCCACCGAAGATTGGCTAATTTCGAGTTCCCTACTGGAGATATAAGGATTTTCTTGAACAGAAAGAAGTACATTAAGTTTTACTTCTTCGTTGAGCGCACTCTGACGGTGATTATTTGTTTTCCTTAAATGCCCGTTTTCCCGAAACTGTTTTTCAATCTTGCTTACGGGTACTTTGAGATATGGGTGGTAAATCACGATACTTCTCTCTGAATAAATGAGTAACTTCATTTTGTGTTCTTGTCCTATCTCCGTAGCCAATCATTAAAGTTTCAATTTTGTGGGTTTCAGTTAATTACGGTATTGTGGTCGATTTTTCAACAAACGATGTTTCTCACGAAACGACAAACTAATAAGTGTCCTCGCTCAATACGAGTCTAATACTAGCTTCACTTCTTACTTATTTTTATTACCTTGTTTTTTGACATTGTGATAAGACGTCAACGTGACAAAAAAAACGATAAACAAAAACCCTTTGAGGTGCTATTTTTAAACTTTATAAAAATAAATTTGAATCAGATTTCTTCATTTTTCGAATTAGTTATTGTTAAATATCTTTTTAATGACAAGGAATAGAAATTTGAAATTTGACACGCATGTGTAATTTGATATACCCTTTAAGAATAGTTATAAAAAAATTAGGTCTGCCATTTAAACAAATTGTCGATGACGTCATATCTTAAATTTGGGACACGCTGTATAAAATTTTCTCAGATGAAAAAGTGGGCAATTTAAAATACTAATCGACATGTCCGAGCATATTTCCAGAAAAAATACTGTCTTTGCTTTACTGAATTTATTCCAGATTACAGACTTACACTGTACTATGCTAATTTGTTCTTAATCGTCTTTGTGATGTGTGTTTGTTTTATTATATCATTTTCGCTTAAATGAGATTGAAACCTTTTCCACTTTATTCATCTTCATCCATTCGCTCATCTAAACGTCAAAATTGACACTCAATGAACGAATTACTCCCCGAAGATTTGACGTTAGTTGCCTTTCAAAAGACATTGAATTTCAATCAAGCGGCGCCATCTATATCCCACTCGTTCTTTCTGATTTACGAACGAGAGTCTAAACGAATGAATCGATCACTCAGATAGGACGACGTTGATGCATCGCGAAAACAAACCAATCAAACAGATGAGAGAGGAAGAGGTCTTAATTATTCCGACAAATAACAACACCCCTAGCGCGCCCCCGCGCTATAGAAATATCGACCGGGATTATTAATTCTAGCGCGTTCGATTCATACAAAATTCCCAAAAAACGACAAGCGCACAGCGGCAAGTGATTAATGTTTAATTCGGAGGTAAATTTAGGGCACACGCAGATACACTCATACACGTATACAAACAGCGCGTTCCAATATAAAATCTTTATCGGCAATCTGTTACGAACGTATCGGTTCGCCTTGCAGCGTTTAAGGGGGAAATTGATTTCGTTTATCAACTCTCCTTCAGACTCTTGTGGCGTTTCTGTATTAGCAATTTATCGAAAAATTTATATATTACGACAATGCAGGAGCATGAGGTATAGATTCCATTCAGTTGAAGTCTTTTGTTTGTTAAAACGTGTTCGTTGCGGATGATTTATGGCTCTTAATCGCCGGGAATAAGTAAAAAGAAATATGAAGTAAGTATATTACAGTGTTGCTAGCTCTAAATTAATATATAAATTTCTGGATACCGTTTCCAAACATAGCTACATTTTAGAGCGAATTTTAAATGTGTGTTTCGAAAGTGGATGCTAATTAATTGCAGTTCAGTCAAAATGAAACTCGCGAACTACGGTTTCTAATTTTTATCTTGAATAGAATGAAAATAATATAAAAATATTAACGGAAAAATTGATCTTTGTAGTCAAATTGTCTAATAACTAAAAGATATTTTTGTATTGTAAAAATTATTTAGAACAAAAAAAAATATAAACATTCCTTAACATCAACTTAAAATTTATCTGCTTATGACAGTCTGGTTTTATGTTATGTTTTATTAGTGAGTCCTTTGTTTTTTATTACGTCCCTTAATCTGTTCGGAATAGTCTTCACCAATTTTTTACATCTTGGCGAAAATTTTGATCATTCTTCTTTTAATAGAGATTTAAGTAATGTGTTCGCCAAATCGCAATTTTCAACTGATTCCATAAATTTTCAATAACATTGAGACTGGGCTCTGTGGAGGTGTTTCAATTGGTTCAATTTCAGGACAGTTATATAGTAACCAGTGTCCTAGTAAAATTAAAAAAAGAACTCTAATCCAAGTTTCACAGCATTTGGTTTTAAAATATCTATCTGTCTATTTTATGTTTTAACTAACGTCACCGATTTTTGTCCGTATGAATTAAATCGATACTTCTGAGTCAAATTAAAAACCGTATAAACAGGATATCTTATGCGCGATTTTTCAGTATTAGTTTAAATTCGATTTTGAGTTTAAGTTCAAATTTTGCGGTCAAACTGCATTACACTACTGGAAAATTTACAGAAGGCTCTGTGCTCTAAAAAGAACAATTTTTCTTGCAAGATATAGGAAGAAAGCGAAAAAGTCGACGAAAAGTAACTAATAATAAATCAAATACACTAACTAACCACGCCATAGGTTAGAGTTGATAACTGACAGGTGTCATAATAGAAACCGGAAACGCTGCACTATTTTACGTAATGTACTTAAACAATGCAATAATAGGGCTATCTCTATCTGTCACATTCATGAAATTAATCCTTGCGTCTTTTTCTGTGAGACAAGCGGAAACTTTGCTTCATTTTTCAATAGTAATACTTGAGAAAAATAGTCAAATCAGAAGATTGTCTTTACTTGTATGATACATCAATGACGTTGGTTAAAGTATAAAATAGACAAAGAGTACGTGCTCATTCATAATACCTTCAATAAAATGTAGATTTCCAGGATGCAGGTCCTGTCATACACCCCCAAACCATAACTGAGCCTCCCCCATATTTCACTGTAACTCTCAAACTCTTCTTTTTCACTGGGTTTTTTTCCAAACTCGATGCTGTCAATCTAAATCAAATATACTAAATTTGCTCTCATCTGTAGAAATTACCTCTTCCCAAAACTCGTAATGTTTTTTTAGAAAATTTGCAGCATCGCTTTTCTTTATTAGCTTTACTAATCCAAAGTTCTTTACGAGCTGGCCTGCCGCTTAGGTTGTGTTTATTCAAAAGATTCCGAATTGTCTGAGGAATAAGTATTCTTTAAGTATTTCTCTACCATTTTTGACAATTTTGGCGCAGAAATTTTTGGATTTTCCTCAACTTCTCTTAAAATCCAATCGCTCATCGCACATATTAAATTTTTTTCGGGAAGTTTCTTCACTTCTATTTCGTATTCTTTTATTATTTTTATAAGGATCTACAACACTTTGTATTGTTGTGGGACTTCTGTTGATCATCAAAATGGTGAATTATTAATTCTCTTTCTGCGACACTAGTTTCATTGCGTTGACGACCCATATTTCCAATATGACAAATAAAGAACAAAATAGACTTTTTTTTTAACTGTATAACTTAAAGCAATATCTTACCTGTATAGTCACTTTTATGATCTGCAGCTTGTACACATTTGTGCACAGGGTACATAAAGAGTCTCAAGCACTTGTATAACAAAAAGAAAATGATACAATATTTATTTAGAATGATATTTCAAAAAACAGTTGCTTTGTTTGGTTAATCTTGTAATAAATTACAGATCGCCCTTTACATTACTGAACCTTGCATCTCGATTCGAAATTTTTGTCGTGTATTGTGGATAAATGATCTACCCTGTCCAATGGAACATCCTTCAGAATATTACCCCGATTCTGCACTGAAAAAGCGACTTGTTTGACGGTGCCAAAATATGGTTGTGGTTACAAAATAGTAGAGTTAAATGGGAGCAAACAAATATTTGTTTACCTGAACCAAATTATTTGGCCATCATATTTTGATTAAATCAGTTTGGCCCTTTACGCCGATGATACGGCCGTGTATTCGTCTGGAGAAGTGAGGGGATGGTTATTCGCCGGGTCCAGTCTGCGCTGGACCAGATCCTTGAATGGGCAGCCAGGTGGAGGATGAAGATAAATTCTTCTAATCGGTGGCGGTCCGTTTTACTCGTAGGAGAACTGTCCCGTCGGACAGGATTGAGATCGATGGAGACATCATTCCCTGGGCAGATCGGGTCAAGTACCTGGGGCTCCTTTTGGATCGGGGCCTTACGTTCCGACAGCATGTTGCTGAAGTCAAGGGCCGGTTTCTCGCTGTAAATATAAAAATATATATTATGCTTAAACTTTCTACTTTGCCAAATTTCGAACATTCCGTTTAAATAAATATTTAATTGAATGAACTATAATCTTTATTTTTAATTTAACAAAACGCTTCTTTGAGTGCATAATATGGAGGACATGCGGTTGATATTTTAAACGCCAAGCGTTAAGCCCGCGTATTGGAAGTTGATCGCAAGAATCACTCCGCTATTTTAGGCCGCGGTGAAGAGAGTCACCCTTTCAATAATCACGGCATATATTAGATGTTTATCTGGTAAACATATCAGATTAATATTTTATTATCCTATTTGCTATTTATACCAAATATGTTGTATTACTGGAATGGAATAGGAGAAGCGCCGTTTATGAGACAATTTCCATAACACACAAGTGTGAAGAAGGCTACTATAAGATTTTCATGATTGGCACTCCGAAAAAAAAAAGAAACATGTTGATTTAACCAAAAATAATGTTACAGCGATTCAATGAAGTTGTTCTCACCAATTAGGTAGAGAGCGTTTAACGTCTAAAATATTTTGTTAAAACAATAAAGTGGCAGTTCTTTACGAAATAATTTGGTTGACATGATTAAACGTTTTGACTAAATATGTTTGTTGCTGCAACATTGGGTTTGTTTAATCTTGGTTTATTTAAAATAACGAAAGATTTTGTTGAATGAACTAAGTTTTCTTGACAAAATATATTTTGTTGTCGCAAATAAATCGGTTTTTCTGTCTGAGGGTACTCTATGGAAATTTCGGAAATTGTTGGTAGCAGTAAGTGACCAAATAGGACGTTCATTTTTTTCCAATAGAGCAGGTGTTTTATTGTACGTTCTCAGTGTTTCATCAATATACGCTTGAAAATGCAGAAGCTCCATTGGAGACTTTTTCGGTAGCCTCAGCACTTGTACCTGCAGCAACTTTTACTGCCATAGCAAACATTTGCAGCATCCACTGTCTAGATCTTATAAAAGTCTTATAAATATTCATGCTTATTGACCCTTCCCAGATGGGAATTCTACTTGTTCATTACTTCAAGAAGTGTAACCTGCACATATTTTTTCATCGTCTTGTTCCATCAGCTGCAGGAATCTGTGCTTTCAGTTCCCATATAGCTGGAAGCCATGACAACTTGCTCGTTGTCATGGCATCTATCATTTGGCTAGTATGCCTTCTCCATCTTCGCTTATTATTTGCTCCTCCGCATTTTTTTTTTTTGTATCATTTGTATGTCTGGTACAAAAGGAGATCTTTTGTCAGGTATACTTTTCTAGCAAATATTGTAAAAGATTACAGTAAGTTCTAAAACAATAACGGACAAACTGCACGACCTGTAACAAAGTATCTAACCTTTCAATGGAAATTACTTGGAGTAAATGTTTTCAGACCCGTTTTATTTAAAGAATTTCCACTCCAAATCCAAAATACCGTCAGATTAATAACACAGCAAGGAACTTCCAGCAGAAAAGCGGCGTCTCACAGCCAGACAATCGGTTTTCCGCATTTTCCACGCTTCTTCAGATAAACTACCCACTACTTATCGAAATACCTCCGTTTAATAAATGAACACGAACAACTTTTCCCGGAGAGAAAAATGAATACTACGACGAAGTGGCGCGGGCGAAACAAGAACGGAAGGTAGTCAGTCTCCCTTCCCATCTTGAGAGCACACCGAGCGCTAACCGGATTTCGCACAAGTCAGAAGAAATAATTTACCCCGCTGCTTATCTCCTATGTACATAAATTTTCCGCTCCGGGTCTTTCCGCCGTTCTCTTTTCTTCAACTCTTTCGCTCCTCGTCTGTGCAGCCGAAATTAAGGAAACGAAAATAAGACTAACAGGTATTCGAGTGGCGCCGCCGCCGATTTTCGTTAGGTACTAGTTGGCATCTTAATGAATATTTATTCGGGACGTACCGGGGCTCATCAATATTTATGAAAAACCGTCTCCAGTACTATTATTTATTGTCTACGTATTCGGGACCGGAAAGCGCAGGTGAAATAGGTGCTTTCAAATGTAACGAAAGTGTATTTTATCGCGATTTTTAATGTGCAATATACTGGAAATATATTATAGGTATATATTGTAACGCTACAGAGTAGCATACAACCGGGTATTAAAAAAAAATAATTTTAAAAATGATACTTTAATTAAATTAGTAAAAAAAACAAATTTTTAACATCACCAATATTTATTAGTTTTGAATTAAAAGTGTGCTCTCTCACATGCGAGATGACAGACAGGGCGAGAATTTCCGATTGAAACACGCTGGCATCAAAAAAAAATAACGGATAGCTAGATATGCCCCTTATTTTTCTTCAGTACGTGGGGAGATGGTATGGAAGACTGTTGCCAAAATGTCATCTCCTTCAATTTGCTTGTTTTTTAACCACTTTCCAAGATATCATACGCACGAGACTCTTGTACTAGCGGTGGACGATTCGAATCTTTTTAGTGATTCAAATCCTAATGACTCCTAAAATTAAAGATTCGTATAATACGATTCGTACCGAAAGCCCGTAAAGGAGTCGTACCAGCGCTGGGCGATTCGAATCTTTTCAGTGATTCGAATCCTAATAAATCCTAACATTAAAGATGCGTATAATGTGATTCGTACGGGAAGATTATAATGGGTGATTAAAATTCTAATCATTCTTTGCCCTTTATTCTAAGGATATTGCAAAAAAAAAAACAGTAAATTAAAATTTCCGTAAAATAAAACAAGATGAATGGATTATTGTTATTAACAAAAGGGAAAAATAAAATTTAAAAATTCTAATACAGGTCAAACACAAAATTGTCTTGTTGATAAGAATTATTACTTTTCAAGGGGCTTTTGCCCTTTATGAAAACCACAATAGCTAATAATTTACCACTTTTTACACGTGAACATGTTTACAAAATCATACAAAGACGCCTTGTAGATTTCAGGTTTATGAATGCCAATACGACGCAGATAACAATTTAAGGGTTACACAACCTTTATTTAAAGTTGTCCCAACAAGGGTGTAGGCTTGTCGGTAAGCTTGTCATTGACAAGGGTGCAAGCTTGTTGCAAGGTTCTGTCAAGGTTTCTAGTTGACACAGGACAAGGTTTTCATAAGCTTGTCTGTAAAAGTATATGACAAGGTTAGAATAACAAGGTTTTCATAAGTTTGTCTGTAAAACCATATGACAAAATTAGAAGAACAAGGTCTTCATAAGCTTGCCTGTGAAAGCATATAACAAGGTTAGAATAACAATGTTAAGCCAAGCTTTAGAAAAAGCTTGTACAGAATGGGGCAATTTCGATGGCATTATATGGAAAATTTCTTTATTTCAATATTTCATTTAGTGGCGATGAGAAAAATCAAAAACTTTTAATCATTTCCAGTATATGACCGGAAACTCAAAATTCCGGCTTTTCTTTTTTACTTATAATCTCTTTATAGAATGCGTTTAGAAATCTACCATAAAATAATAAAAAAGGTTCTTTACTATTATTTCGTATCTTTGCCGGAGTCAGAGTCAGAGTCGGAGTCAATAATATACTAAAATAAACCGAAATGATTCGTATCGCCTGATACAAATCCCTATAAATAGTAAAGGTTCGTACCGTACGAATCATATATGAGAATCGACTATACTGATGAATCATACGAATCGGACCCACCTCTAACTTGTACATCAATTATGATGAATTTTGTGTGATAAAGAAAACATTTAAGTGTGAATAAAAGCGGTTTTTTTTTTTTTTTTTTTTTGACGTCTACGGGAACTAAGCCCATACGCCGCAGTTATGACTACAATTAAATACTAAAAACTTTATGTACAAACAAAACAAACAATTCTATCATATGTCTGATAAAGGTTACTCTGAACTCAGTATTCGCTCAGTTAAACAGACTAAAGTTAACCTAAATGTAGATGTGACTTAATCAGGTAAAGACAAGACACACATTTCACATCTCGGGCCTATCGAGATGACTAACAGTAAGACACACAAAATTCGGCCAACGAACAATAGTGGACCCACATAGGTGTAAGTAGGATGGAGTATGCCACATTAAATTCTAATATTCATTTAATTAAGGTTGAGATTAATAAATTATCAATACTTTCCTATTCATGTAAAGTAATGTAATAATACTAGTTGGTAAGGGAATTCGTTCTTCAACTAACTTATAAATGAATTGATTAATTATACTTGTATGATTTTGACACCCAAAAAATATATGATTTAAATTTGCATTCTCATTACCACAATTACTACATGCAGATGACTCTATGATTTTAATTCGAGCTAGTGCGCAGGATATTGTCCGTGCCCAACTTAAGTCTAGCAATTGTTGAGCGATAAAACCGGGTTATATTAGATTCAATGTACAAGAATTGTTCTTAGTCGAAGCTTGTATATATGCATATTGGGTCATGTGCTGAGAATAAACTATCTTTCCAATACGAGTCCCATTTTGGCGTAATATTTGTTCTTTTGTAATAGATATTATTTCTCCCATACTCAATACGGATTTATACATGATGCCTTCAGTACCACTCCTCTTAGCTAACCGATCTACTACTTCATTTGGTTCAATATAGACGTGACTTTTTACCCAGTATATAACAGTTTGGACTGATCTTGTCCTTAATTCAATTAATATATTTATAATGTCTAAAATTATTGGGTGCATTTTTGAAATAGGATCTCGTTTTCTTATTGCATATATGACACTTGTGGAATCTGTCATGATCGCTATATGTGAATTTCCAGAATCTCTACCATATTTTAAAGCTTCCAACACCGCAATTGCTTCAGCCGTAAATATCGATGCGCCTGAATCTAAACGGAACATTTTATATATTTGGTTATTAAAATCATAAAAGGCACATCCACATTTCTCTTTATCCTTGGAACCATCAGTAAAAATAATAAGCGCTCTTGGAATTTTATTGAGAATAGATAAAAATAATTGTTGATCGTGCTCTACTTGTCCAGAGTATGCTAGTATTTCAATGGAATCATTCAGTATATAAGTATAATAATCCAAATTTTTAGTCATAGAGACATATAGTCTATCTTCATAATTGGAAGTAAATCGAAAGCTCTCCACTAGTATAGGTGATTCCTTTTTGAGCCAATATTTTTCCGTTAGATCTAATAAAGATAAATGATTAATTTTCTTTAATAGATGATCTCCGTATTGTAATCTTAGTTTCCAAATGTATTTAGACGCGATATATAGTCTTCGTAGGTGGAGTGGTGGTTCAAGAGCTTCAATTTGCAATGCAGCAATTGGTGTGGTTTTCATTGCCCCTACGCATATTCTTAGAGCTTTGTTTTGTATAATGTTCAATCTACGTATATTGGTAGCGTTACAAGTAGTGTATAAGAAACATCCGTAATCCAGAAGAGATCTTATATATGCCCTATATATGTTTTTCAGTACTGTGAAATCGGCACCCCATTTAACTCTTGACACCATTCTCATTAAGTTTAGCGTTTTTTCGCATTTGCCAACCAGTTCGTTTATATGTAGATTAAATTTTAATTTATGATCAATGTGCAAACCAAGATATTTGGTACTTATGACAATGGGAAAGGATATGTTGCCAAATTTAATGTTATGAGTAGGTAAAATTCTAGATCTTGAGAAAAAAATAACTTTGCTTTTATTGGGCGAAAGATCTAAAGCGTTATTAGTTAACCATTTAATTGCCTTGTTTATTGATTGCCCCATGTTAACAATTAGTGATTGCATCTGTGAATGTGTGGTATATATACATAAATCATCAGCAAATTGTATGATATTAACAGGTGACGATATTACATTGTGTAATGAGTGAGTGTATATATTAAATAATATGGGACTCAGGCAAGATCCTTGTAATAAACCCTGCGGCATTCTTCTAGGACCAATCTTCTCGTTGCAATCAGATCTGACAAAAATATTAAGATCACGAAACAAGTTCGTTATGTTTCTTGAAGCTATCGGTGGAATTCCAATGTCGCAAAGCCTACTTTCCAAAATCCTTAACTCCACTGCACCATATGCATCCTTAACATCCAAAAACATACACATCGTAGTCTTATTCTTTGTGAGGCCAATCTGTATATCTGAAATCAATTCAGTTAACGCGTCTATGGTACTTCTAGATTTTCGAAATCCATACTGCGTTTTTGGCAGGATGCTTTTAGATTCTATCCACCACTCTAATCTATCTTTGATAATTCGTTCGTAAATTTTTGTTATACATGGAATGAGTGCTATTGGTCTATATGAATCTATCTCTTCAGCATTTTTATTAGGCTTCAGGATTGGCACCACTAAGACATTTTTGAGAGTCTTTACCGTTTCTCCTTCAAGCCACATTTGATTATAAGCCGAAACAAGAATGTGTTTAAATTTTGTTGGTAGGTTCCACAATAGACTGTAATTTACATCGTCTATTCCCGGTGTCGAATCTTTCGCTGCTTCTAAAATTCGATTAACTTCAATCATCGTAATAGGCTGCAAGATCATGTGATCTTCTGAGCTAGAAGAAGTAAGTTCTATGTTCGGGGGCACATAGTCCGGCGTTAATTTTAGTAAAAAACTAGACAGTAAACTATTGTCTATTTTAGTGTAGCCCGCTTTTGATTTATTAAATTTTCGGATGGTATTCCAGACTTCAGTAATAGGAGTATCTCTATTTAAATTATCACAGAAGGATTTCCAACTCTCCTTCTTTTTGTTTTTAAGAAATTTTTTTGAAAAGGCTAAAATTTCACGACATTTGATGTAATTCCTAAAGTCCTGTTCTTTTAAAATTTTTGAGAAATTTGTTTTCGTTTAGTTATCATTGAGGTGCATTCAGCGTCCCACCACGGTGGTACGTGCTTTTTGGCAGGGGAGAACGGATGTTTTATTTTAAAAACGTAATCTGCAGCCGATCTAATACAAGTTAAAATATAATCTATTTTTTCTTCTGCAGAGCTTAACTCATGATTTATGCTATAATTTTCTTCTAAATGCAACTTGTACTTGGGAAATAGATCCTTATTCATATGCCATCTGAGTTTAGGATAAATAACCTCTTGGTTGGAGTACTCATAATGTATATTCATAAGAATGGGAAAGTGATCCGAAGAGAATGTGTCATCCAAAACCTCCCATTGTATTTTTTGAGCAATGCATGGAGAAACCAATGTTAAATCTACAGCAGAATGGGCACAATCAGGACGTGTAATCTGGTTGGGTACCATCATTTAAAAAGATACAATTAGAGACATTGATTGCTTTTAACAAAATATTCCCAGCATTGTCGTTTTTAGAGGACCCGAATGCAATATTATGTACATTAAAATCACCCCCAATAATATACGGTGCCTTTAAAAATGAAAATAAAGTATTATACTCGTCATAAGAAACATTACTTGTACAGTGCGATACACAGAAACAACAGTTAGCTCAAATTGTGGTAATTTAACCCCACACATCATGAAGTTCGGATGGAGACCCATATTCATATTAAGTTGTTGATATTTAATTGATTTATGTATTAATATGGCTACGCCCTGCATAACCATCATTGCGATCTAGCCTGCCAAATATTATGTGATCTAAAGGTTACATTATATTCTGGCTTGTACCAAGTTTCAGAGAGAATTACAATATGGGCATTATAAGCTGAAATTATATAATCTAAGTTTTTCGTTTCGATACAGCGGATTGGCGCTTCCACTGTATTATGTTTAATTGATTTATAGTTGTGAATTGAAGATGAAATAAAGGAAAGAAAAAAGAAAAAATATACTATCTATGTAGCTATTATTATTCGTCCACAAGTGATTCTAGAGATGTGGTAAAATCTGACAAATAATCTTGTGAGGGGCTGACATTGAAATTAAATTGAGTTTTAAGTTTTTTTATTATTCGTTTTATTCTAGATTTTAAAGAATTTGTTTTAACTGAGCGAATACTTTCAATTAATGTATTATACAAAGCATCAATATCTAATTCATATCATTTGCTATACTAACAACGTCGTGTTTTCCCTTAGTTTCTGTTAGAAATTTACAATATGTTTTATAACCTATAGTTTTATTTGCAAACATTTCCTCAAATTCAAGAAAGGATTGACTGTCATCTGATGAAACACTTTCGTCACGTTTTTGTTTTTTTCGGTTTTTAGGAATGACAAAAAGTTTCTCACTATTTTGTACATCTGATTCATCCGTTTCACCCTTTTGTTGTTCCACTTCTGTATTGGCATAACTGTTATCTAATTCAACTGAAGAGGAAGCTAACCTTTTTTTTGAATAATTAAGATTACCTATTTCACCGCTAGCGATGTCACTTTGATCCGTTAGAATAGCTATACTTGTTGTTACTGATGATTCCGTGATGTTTTGTGTTGATGGCACTGTCTTAAGGGAAGTTTCTTTAGGAGCGGTATGGATTTCAATATCAGCTATTGTCTCATTTGTCTGGTTATAAGAAGGACATTTACTGGCTATATGTCCAGTTTTCTTACAGACGAAACACTTTATTTCATCAGTCGATACAAATATTCTAAAGGAGTTGCCTTGATATCTAATTATTACTGAATCTGGTAACTTATTTTCTGATTCTAAGTTTATATATACTTGGCGACGAAAGCTCAGTATGTGTTTATAATCTGGATGATTTACCCCAGCGCTAATAAATGTAATCCTTGAAACAACATTGAGATTTTCACTTTTAAGTGCTTCTAATATAATTTCATGGGGTATGCTGGGAGATACATTAGATAAAATAACCCTTTTTGATGGTGAAACTAACGGCCGAGCAGTTACGAACTTATTATTTAATTTTATCCCTTTATGTTCCCTAATAAATTTATTAACCATGTCATTGGACGATAAATAAATGCAAATTCTATTGTTTGATATCCTAGAAGCAAAAATAATGTGCGAGCACCAATTAAATTACCAACTCCTATGATATAATCGTTTTTTGTGTATCTTCAATAGAATCAAAGATGATCGCCTGATCACGTTCTGGAAATTTGTATTTATCTACTACAGAAGCAAAGGTTTTACCTTTACTTGCACTAATATCGTTATTTATTTCAATACATTTATCATTAACATTACTATCCGCACTACCTCCGTTATCAGAAGTAGTGCCGCGGCTGGTTATATCCGCCATTTCAAAACTATTATGCCCGTCTTCGCAATGCAATATTATTGTTGTACCGCAATGCAATCAAACAAATGTGCAAAGCCACAACACATGTCCCTCTCATACGCGACGCGCGCATGAGAGGTAGAACTCAAAAAAGGACTGGACACTCTTAGATATAGATGTTAAGGTAAACGTAAAAACTAAATAAAATATGAAATTGTAACAAATAATATAGAAATCAAAACTTAACTTAAAGAAGCCTTTTCGGTTGATGAAGTTCAATAAGGTGCACTACTTTCAACAATTAAAATGGCACTTTTGAAGTAAAATTTAAGTAATAATAGCAATGCAGTCGAAACACGTGCGTACTCAATCACGGTTGACGAAGCACTCCTAAAAGCGGTTTTATTTAAAAACAAAGTTCGAAATGTGATACCGTGTATGAGCAGCATAAATCTAAGGATATTCTTATCTCAGGTAAGTTACGTGAGTTTGCTTATTCAAAAACAATAACGTTTTATTGGTAATTCCACTTTTTGCAATATAAATTCATCACAGAAAACATACAGTCGCGGACAAATGTTATAGGCACTTTTAACAAAACTAATGGGTTTCATGTTTCTTACATTTTTTTTGTGACAGTTATTTCAACGTTTATTTAATCGTCTTTATGGTTACAATAGTCCTTATAGATACCTTTTGTAAATGTATTATTTTTTTTTATATATTTTCAAGTCTTCGAGATGTCACTTTTCCCCTCCCATCTAAAAAGTATTATAGCTGTACTAAAAACACTCTAATATGCAACAAATTAATAAAATCCCTTAAAATACTACATATTTATAATGTATTACCTACAAGTTTTTATTTTCTCATTTCTTACTGTGATATTCGCCCAAAATTTAGGGTGCCTATAACATTTGTCCGCGACTGTATATACGTTTAAAATTAAATTTAAAATTCCCGCGTTTGCTGGACATTCAAACTGAGTTATTCTATGCTTAAGAGACGGGTGAATCAGCATGGCCAACCTTGATGGTAAAATTACTGGATATCGGTTCGTGCCGTAAATACATATCAACTATTAACATAGAGAAGTACCAACTTATACAAATTTTCCTCAAGTGATTGCAAACTGTTCAGCGATTATTTATATAAATTTGCTGAACGTACAAAAATTAAATTTCTTATAAGTATATTTACATTTAGACTAGGATTAAAATAATACGTTTAATTTTTAGGTAGATTTGGACGAGGAATACCTTCCAAAAGGTGAATTCAGCGGACATCACAGTGGTCAGGAATAGTCAGGTATCTGATAGAGGCCCTGGAATATCGTACTTCTAAACACGGAGGGTGGCTTCGGGGACCGGAACATATCTCAGGAGACTTGTCGTTGGAGAAAATTATCCAAAGATAACGGTAATTTTTAGGTTGGAATTTGGAAAAAAATTGGATTTTATCAAAATAGCTGTTAAATTTACTAAATAAATAGAGACACGTCTGCCTCTGACGAAGGTTGGCTAGTGAATCCTTTCGAATTGAAAAATTCTAACCGACTTGACTGCGATTTGGGACAACTGTCTCAGAGTATCCGTATTTCACCGAAGTGAGGGGAATATAAAATGTTTAATATATGAGAATGCCCATGTGACCGAATGAACTGTCGAATGTTTACACAAAATTAAAATATAATAAAGGTGAGTGTCTCTAGATCAAGAGAAAAATACATTTAACAATTTCCAACACTTATTACTATGTAAAATTAACAATCTTAAAATTAATTATTGTACAAAGAGTATGCAACCCCACACACACGTCAATTCTTAACCAAACCGAATCTAGCAATTCTCCATGTCTTTCTGTTGACATATCAATGCAATTGGATTGCTAATGCATATAAAAACATTATCAGACTAAGTTTAAATAAAATAAGTACAAGTAAATATACAATAAGTAAAACAAAATAAAAAAAAATTATCATTTGGATCCAACTTTGATCTGTCAATATCTATTGTAAGAAATATACTATTCAAATTCTAATATTGAATTTCGATGTGTAGGTAGATCACTGCTGATCATCTTTACTTCCTGAAGGGAACATTCTGAAGGAAAATGCCTTGAAGGACTTGCTCCGTCGTTACTCATACGCACAACAACAAAGAAAAGTTTGCCTTGAATGGAGATAGCCACCACTATCAAACAAGAAAACGGGACGAGTTGAGGATGCCATATCACAGGCTCACATGTACGCAGAAATCCGAAAACTTCTGGGGAGCTAAACTGTATAACCATCTTCCAATGCAGATAAAACAACTACCGTCTTTAACTTTTGTCAAGCGAGTGAGAAAACTGCTAGTGAACAAAGAGCCGTACTCGATTACAGAATTTTTAAATTCTTGATTTTTGCTTTTACTTCTGTTTTGTTAGTCTTTCTTTATGCTCATTATTTTGTTTGTTATATACTGAATTCTTTGCTTGTTATATTTATTCTTTATTTTATTTTTATATGTATTTGTATGTATATTTTATCTTTGACCATTGTACAATGTACAAGATAAAAAATATTTACAATGTATGTAATGGTTAAATTCCACAAAATAAACTTAAACAATAAACAATAAACAAATGCAGAGATTTCCTACGTCACCTGGACATTGTCTGTGGAAAGTTTGGCCCAGCGTTGGACTATGATGCTAAACATACATATTTTCATAAAAATAATGGATATTCCAATCACTTCAATTAATTTAAGAAAAAAAAAATATAGAATTAGCATTAAATATGACTAGCGAATTCAGGAAAGTTTCGCCCAATTGGTCCCAAACGTTTTGGCTCGAAATCTCAAAAGTAGAAACAACAAAATATACATTTAATTTAAACTTTTCATCTTAACCTACAAGTGTACCATAAAAGAGTCATGAACGAAAAGGTTTTCCACAACCGTTCACGTGTCACCGCTAACAAATAAAATCAATTTTGTGCGATGAATGCGTGGCAATTTTCCATCAGCGTTAGCACAAATGTCACGTAGTTCATTGTTATGTGTCAAATTAAAAGTTTTCACTGCCACCGCTGACACCGCCGCTGGTGGTAAAAAAAAAAAGGTCAACGGATATCGGCGATTTCAGCCACGAGTATGGGGAGGGGGGGGGGGTTAAAAAAAAACGCGAGAAAAGCGTCCGCGATAGAGCGCGAAGCGCCATTTTAAAGGGCGCGTGAAGAATGTAACGGCGAACATCGCACTCCGGGGAACATTATTCGGGCGAAGCTCGTGACGGACCGCACGTACTTCGTCATTCACGGCACGCTGACCTCCACCTCCCGTACTTCTTTCCCATATCAAGCGCCCCCAGGCAGCGCGGAGGCACGGCTTGCGAACGATTCGTAAGAGATGGGGGGGGATTATGGACCGTCTGGTGTGTGCGGGGATTTTATAAAAATCCTTGAAAGTTCGTGCGGGGAAAAAAATCGAAAGTCTGGCGACAAGAAAAAAAGACCCAATTGACTGGCGATAACGATTACTCTTTATCAAACTGGGTTCTGCTTGGTTTAGGGTCGTCAAAGGAGAAAGAAAATGAAGGTGATCGAAAATAAGGGGGTGACTATTCGACAACTTCTACAAAGGCTAGGGAATACTGAAGTCTTTTATCTTCCTTTTGAACATTGACACACATTTAAACGACCAATCAAAACCAAAAGTAGATTCAAAGTACGTATTTGAAAATATTTATATTTTAAACAACTTATTCCTAGTGTTATGTGTCAAATTGCTTTGTATAACGTCAGTTTTAAAATCAACCTAAAATTATCTTAACATATTTGGAGCTCAACGTAAGACTCTAAACGAACTAATTGCTGTTGTAGATCGTTCACGTTTGAGATGAAAAAGCGCCTTTTATGAGTAAGTTGTGGTTAAAATTCGTAATTAGCTTGCTGTCAGGTTAATTCTTAATAACTCAAGCAAACACACCCAGCTGTAACATTAATAAACCTTGTACAGTAATTAAAAGATCTAATATCTTCCCCTATACAGAAGGAAATTTCGTTGTTTACAACTAAACCTATGGCAGTATTAGAGAGATGTGTTGTACATGGTACATACTCTAATTATTAATCCAATATAAATTAGTTAGTGTTGAATATTTGAACAGTAATGGAGGCTATGGAGGGTATGATAAAGTGAAGTTCTTCGTTGTTGAATGGCTTTTTGACATGTTATTTAATGTTAAAATAAAAACACCCAAAATCATGTTTGCTTGCTTCTCTTTTCTGTGTATTATTTCTAAACGTTCACAATCATGTTTTTTTGCGATTACAGCGCAATTTGTTACGAATCGAAAAAAAAGTTTCAAACAAAAACTAAGTACTTGATGGCGTAGAATCCGACATTTAAGCGTTTCAAAGTTGTCCCCCTTCCCACTGTGAGAGGGGGTGAAGGTGGGGGATCAGTTTGGCACCATTCAGTGAGCCCCCTACATTATAATAAATCTTATTAAGATCTTTTTTTGATTTGATGCAGTGTTTTTGAGATATTCGTTGTCTCACGATAAAAACTCACCCAGTATATATTAACATTGCTGTTACAAATAAAATTTTTAGTTTTGATTTTACAATGGCTAAAGCAACTTCTGTGACAAACTGGCAGGTTTTCAATTACAAATGATACTCAAATTCATTGCAATGAATGTGATCAAATAATTAGATGTAAGTGCACAAAAGTCACATATCACCTGAAAATCGAAATTTCATTGCCAAACTTTGCAGAGCATTTTTAGCTGCCGACATACCTTTACCAAAAATAGAAAATCTAGAAATGTTACTGGACATTCTCTTCTGTCCGAATCAACCTTGCGAAGATGTGTAACAAACATACCAAAAGGTGATGCATTTGTTGCATTTGCATTGAAATCAGCTCCATAGGAAACATATTTTGGTGCCCACCATTTTCCAGGCCGAAATTATTGCCATCCAGACTTATGGTGAGGGCATCTCGAACTGCCTGCGTAAGAATGGAAGGATAGAAATCATCTCCCACAGCCAGGCTTCCCTTAAAGCTTTGCGGGACTGTCAGATTTGACTCTGAGGTGGTACTGGGGTGCCACAGAAAGCTTAAACAGCTGGGGGATCATCTAAATGTTACATCGAAATGGGTGCCAGGTCACTCGTCCGGCGTTCAAGGCGCTAGCAAGGGGCGCCAGCGAGCTGTCATTCTTAGGTCCAGAACCGACGTGTGGCAGCTCAGGTATGTCAGGTCCCAACTTGCTGCGAGGCACTGTTCCTTTTGGAATGAAATCTCTAGGGCTTCAACTGAATGAGGAAAGACCACGTAATACGAGACACTATTCCAACTGTGTCTAGCCCCTTATACAGGGTGTTTTGAAACATCGTTTAAAGATTTTAAGGGCATGTAGTACGTCGAAAAATAAGTTAAAAATCATAATAAACATATGTTCACAAATCAACCGTTACGAGATAACAGCGAGTGTTCCTAGTAGTACATGGATATAACATATCCCAGTAAACAGGTGCTTATCAGCTATTGTTGACAGTTTAATTTGACGTTTTGTGCAATTTGTAGCAATTACAATGGTTGCATATTCAAATGCTGAAATGAGCGATATGGTGTTCATGTACGGTCGTGCTAATGAGAATTCTTTACAAGCACGTCGCTTCTATGCTGAAACGTTTCCTGATCGGCAACTGCCTTCGCATGTGATGTTTCAGATGGTGTTTCAACGACTAAGAGAAACTAGTTCGTTTGAGAAGCGGTCTTCCGATACTGGACGGCAGAGAATTGCATGTACTCCACAGATAGAGAATCAAATTTTGAATATTATTGATGAAAATCCCGAAACTAGTGTTAGAAGAATTTCGACTCAAGTGGGTGTAAGCAGCAATCTTGTTTGGAGAACTCTTCATGAGCAACTCCTATACCCCTACCATATCCAACTGGTACAAGCCCTTACTGCTCCGGATTATCAAGCGAGAAGGGCTTTCTGTGAGTGGTTTTTGCGAACAGCTGCTGATCGGCCAGACTTCGCTGATAACATCCTTTTCACTGATGAAGCTGGTTTTACTAAAAATGGAATATTTAATTTCCACAACAATCACGTTTGGTGTGACGAGAATCCTCATGCTACCGTTGAAGCCAGGCACCAGCAACGTTTCTCTCTAAACATCTGGTTAAGCATGATAGGGGAACGGTTGTTAGGACCGATTATTTTGCCACAACGCTTAACAGATCATGCATACCTCGAGTTCTTGGAAAATACTTTACCTGAACTTTTGGAAGATTTACCTATAAATTTAAGACTGAACCTCTGATTTATGCAAGATGGAGCTCCACCGCACTTTACGCGTGCTGTTACGAAAGATCTTAACAATGAATTTCCTGGGAGATGGATAAGGCGAGCAGGTCCCATTGCTTGGCCTCCAAGGTCTTCCGATCTAAACCCGTTGGACTTTAGTATCTGGGGTTATTTGAAAAGTTTAGTGTACGCAACACCGGTAAACGATCTTCCAGAGTTGCGCCAACGAATAGAACACTGTTGCCAGGTAATACGAGAAAAACCCTTGTTTTTGAAAGAGTGCGCGCTTCCTTTGAAAGCAGATGTAGATCCTGTGTCGAAATGGAAGGACGTCATTTTGAACATCTTCTTTAGTTATAATCTATTTTATATTAAAATGCAATAACATCTTAATAAAAACCGCTAAAGCAAACTTATTCTGCAATTGCGATAAAATCGCTGTTATCTCGTAAACAGTTAATTTGTGGACATATGTTTATTATGACTTTTAACCTTATTTTCGATCGTACTACATGCCCTTAAAATCTTTAAACGATGTTTCAAAACACCCTGTATAAGCGCTCCTTTCCGGGAGTGCGTTTGCTGCGTTCTCTGCGCCTGGCCTTGGCGGCGGCCACTCTTCGCTGCTGCCGGAAAACTCGCTTCCGGGAACCCAACGACGCCGGGCCGCCTTTCCTCAATCACTGGCGATAATCCACCAGTCGCCATCTGTCGAAGTATTCTACCACACTGCCTACGTTCTGTCGCGCGCGCTCCGGGATAGTTTCCACCGTACGCCTCGCGCTCCACAGAAGTTTCTGACGCACAGTGCAAGTTCTTGCTTTAGTTTTGTGGGATTGCCATGGAGTAATCATGATTGATTTTCTGGATAAGGGTAGAACGATAACTGGGAATTATTATTCGACGTTACTGACCAGTCTACGACAAGATGTTAAGAAGAGAAGAGCCGAAAAGTTGTCCAAAGATGTTTTGCTTTTGCAGGACAATGCCTCTGCGCACAAACAGCATGTTGCTATGCAAACAATTCATGGTTTAATTACTCGAACATCACCCTTATTCACCAGATCTGGCTCCGTCCGACTATCATGTCTTTCCTTAACTGAAAAAAAGTTTAAAAGTTGGTAAATTTTCTTCCAACGAAGAGTGTGATAGACACTGTGAAGACCTGGTTTGCAGAGCAAGATAAAAATTTCTTTTTGGACGGTCTACAGTTGTAATAAATGTATCCAATTAGGAGGAGAGTATGTTGTATAATAAAATATTTTAACTTTCAAACTTTGTATGCTTCTATAGCAGGCTAAGAATTTTTCAATACACCCACTAATTAATCCAATTAAAATTAGGAAGTTATAAAAATAAAAATAAGACCTAAATGTAAAAAATTTTATACGTTTTTTATTAATGAATTTTATAAAACTTTCATCCAATTATTTCCTGAAAAAAACCTTTCGTAGTCGATTAAGTACACAAAATTAATGAACGAACAAACTTTCTTAATAACAATCTAAAGATTTCAGGATATATTTAAGTCAACATCCCTTCCGAATAACAGAGAAAAAGACATGAAAATAACACAAGCATATTTCTTTAAAGTTTAACTTTAGAAGTTGAAACGTTATAAATTACTCCCGACAAACTTGCTTATCTGCAAAAATAAGTTGTACTCGGAATTTTCTTAAACGCCTTGGACTATTAGTATAACGGTACTTTTAAATTGCTTTATCTGCATTAATTAATCTAAAATACCTGGTTATTGTCTAAAATACCCTTAAACACGTTCCGCAGTAGCTTGCTTTCTCTTAACATTTACAGCACGTTGCGCACTTGACCTTCGAACTTCCGTGTTATTAAATTATAGTGAAAAGTTAGCGAAATTGTATGAGTTATGGAATTCGCGTGAGTTTTCGGTGCCTACATACCCGCAATATTAAGTTACCGCATTGAGTTAACATCGTGTACGTTATTTGTCGATGATAATATGCACGCCACATAGAAACCGGAATGTATTTATTACTGTTAATATTTTTATTATTATAAAATGCATTTCCATGTGCATTCGTGCGTAGTTATGAGTAGTTATGTTGTACAAGTTTGCTGTTCACTGAGAATGAATAATAAATAGTAATTAGCTATGTGTTTAAAATTGTTTGATAAATAAATACATGGGGAAAATATATTACAAATTCGTTAAATTCGATATGGGATGGGACATGTACAAAACGGCCATTAAATTTGTGATAATCCACTATTGACTATTTCATGTCATTTTTTTTGTTATAGCAAAATCCGACAAAATCATGGCTTTGACGTATGCGTATTAATAATTGTGCGTTCGCAGTGCTACGTTTTAATTTGAACGTGTTCACACGCTGGGAGAAATGTGATTAGTAGAGACCGGATTATATGCAAAGAAAAACTGGAATATATGCGCATATATATGCATCGATTTTTGAGAAAATATGCATAAACCTGGGGCACATATGTAAAAAAAATTGCGACAATATGCAAAATTTTTACATAAAATAAATAAGAGCAGAAATTTAAACATTAACTTTATTACATAAATTTTTTTTTCACAACATATTTCTAAAACAATTTATAAATAAATATTTTTCATAATTGTGTAAAAGAAAGTTTTGTTTTCTATCAGAATACATATGTTTCGAAATAGAAAAGCTTCTTTCAACATCCACAGATGTAATTGGTACATTTTTTAACTTTGCAATACATTCTAAACGAAAATTAAAGTCGAAATCGTTTACTGTTTCACCTACCAAAATTTTCTTAACTTTCTTCAACTTCAAATACCCCGCATTTTTATTTATCACTTTTTTTAAATTTATCCTATATAGAATTATCTATTGTAAACTTAACCTTCTTACATAACATATCAAATTCGTCTACTATTTCGACTGATCCCGAGAGCGACATCCCTTGCGTTTCTAGTTTACGAATGGAACTTGAAACAAAGCTATAATTTGACTTAATATACAAAAGGTTTTGTAGCAATTCTGTTGATGTTACTATCTTTTTACAGTTTACTAGAACATGCAGTCAGCAGTGATTGCAAGAATTAAATTTTTTATTCCTTCCGTAATAATCGGTTCAGGAGGCAACTTAACACCGGGAAGTCGCTCCTTATAAAATTGGATTCGTAAAGGTGCTTTTAAAAATACTTTTTTGACATTGCTAATTAAATCATTAATCAAAGGGAATTGATTCCTAATGTCTTCGGCTACACGATTGAACCCATGAGCTAAACAAGTGGTATGAATAATGTTACTATAAAAAAATTTTCAATTTTGCGCGGCTTTTATCATGTATGGTAAAGCGTCGAACAACATTAGTAAAATTTTTTCACAAGGTATACTTCCAGGTATAGAAAGAAATTTGATAAACTTTCTTGAACGAATTGGGCAATTGTCACATTATTTGTTTTTTGAAGTTCTTTACAATAAATTAAATGTGATTTACCTACAATATCTTCATGAACAAATGGGCAATATAACGGCCACACTTATCCACACTTTCATCTACCATTATATAAATAAAATTATTCCCTAGTAATTGTTGAATTTCTGCTATTGTTTGCTGGTAACAAGATGTGACATAATTTTTTCGTAAGATACTTTCGTCAGGTATATTATGTTTGCAATATTTTTGCAGAAATGATTTCAAATTAACATTGTTTAATCTTGCTAATGGTATGTTAGACGAAATTAATGTGTTACACAGATCCGTATTATATTCTTCTTGTTCTGAGTTTCGTGAAGTTGATGCTACACATTGACGTATAGATTGCTGCACACATGCGGATCGCTTTAGTTTTTCACATTTTCCATTACGTGATGGAGTTTTAGCGTGTTGATCAATCAGGTATTTTCTCTCAGAAAACACCTACAACAACAATTGTCATTTTATATCAACAGTTAAAGAATTTAAAAGCGATTGTAAAGCTTTTAGTAAAATTAGCCTTACCAGTTTACTGCAGGCTCGACAAAATATTTTGTCGCCATCCTTTACCAGTTCAGGATATGGCTTAATCCATAAAGAAATTTTGTTAGCTATACTCATTGTACGTACGCACAGTATTTAAAAACGTAACACAATTACATGCTGTTTCGCTCAAAGATATTCAATGAATGAATAGTTTATTTGGGAATTAATAATAATAAAACGTATTTACCACATCCCTTCTGCTAGGCGAAATTAAACACGTGCAGTTCTTGGAAAAAAGTATTAGAGAAACCAATGTAAAAGATTTATAGTTGTGAGAATTGTCGGTTATCGTTCTACATTAGGAATTACTAGGAATTTTTACTAATAAAAAGGATAAGAAAAAGCTTAAATATGCAATACATGCAACTTTTGTAAAAATATGCATAGAAATGCCTAAATATGCAATATATGCAATCACTAATCAGCGCTAATTAACTTCAATTAGCGTAATACGTCTACATATAAACTATAATTAAAGATATGCAAAAAATAAAATATATGCACTTTGCATATAATCCGGTCTCTAGTGATTAGTATAGAGGGTAGGGATTAGTTCGGAAAATGTACGGATTTCTTAATGATGTTACAAATTCAAACATGCGCCTGATACGCATTTAAAAAGGAGACGCCACGAGATGTTAATCCATGAAGCATTGCAATTTTTTTCAAACTTTTTATTTGTCGAAATTTATTAAGCTACAAAAAAAAATCTCCGACCGTCCATGGACTACAACTAAAATGTCCTTCGTTTTTAAAATGTCTAGCTTTCTTCTTTTACAATTTTTTAAAATGTTCGTAGTCACTTAATTAATTAATTTTGTTTATACAATTCAATTGCCTAAACGAGGCTATATTTTACATAATTTAAGAACGAATATTACTAATAATTACTTCCTTTTCGATGCATCACCTTTAAATTAAGTCAATCTTCTTTGTTAATTATCTATTTTAATGTCTAATTAATATCTTAGGTCTAAGGAAGGGATAAAACTTGGGTTGATCCCGAAACGTCACAAACTGAAAAAAAACGCGTTATTTTTAAGAAGACCCTTAGGTACTCTTAAGTGTCATATTTTAAAATTAGGTACAGACCTAAAAACTAAACTAAGATATTAGTATTCATATTATGTGTTGAAATAATTTATCAATATTGCTCTTGAGTTACAAAATCAACAACGTTTGAAACCATTGTACAACAATAAGCGATAAGTAAAATTCGCAAGAAAGAAAAATACTTTAACCAAATGTGCCACGGTTAAACTCCTTCATGATCGATACTGTTTTCAAGTACTACGGGTATTTTTCTACAGCTCGGAGCTTTAGTACTGCAGTAGTGTTTATTTTAAGATATACAGCGATAAACAATATGGAGTGAACATATATTCCCGTAACCATAGAGCTTTTCGCCAATATTTCTAGAGGCGTGTCGCCGAAATGCTTGAATAGTTGTAGTTTATCGTCGTTCGGGAAATGCTGTGAGAAATTATGATTTGTAGGTATATAAAACGTATTTCCGTGAATTATTGTTTGGAATTTGTAAACTCCATGAGGACGTAGTAAGAATATAAACTAATTTAGATGAGAAATAAATAATGTGAACGTTACAGCAGAACGCTTTAAGCAGAAATTACATTGGACTATAAAGAAGATGTTCCTGCTGCGACATTGGCGATTTTGATTCGCATAAAAGTTACTAAAATTATGTTAATTATGGAATTCGCAGATGTAACTATCGAATGTATAATTAATCTAGTCAATTTGGTAGTTACAATAAATCCTTTTCAAAAAGAAGTCCAAAATCTCTTTAGTTTTAAAAGCTATCCGTAAACAATCTTAGTAGTGCAAAGATTGCAAGTTTTTTTACAGTATGAAAATAACAAATTAATGTATTTCTGCTTTTAACTGTAATAATTGTAAAAATTTTCTCCTCACGCAGGATTCGAACCTACATTCCCTCGATTGCCGGATGAGCGCTTTACCAATTAAGCTAGTAGAGGATGATGATTCGAGGGTTTAACCGAATGAATTAGTAAATTCAGACAATTTTTCATTATATATGTCATATTTTCTCTTATTTTCCTATCTTCTGTTATTTAAAATCAATACGTTAAAATATTGATATATTCAGTTACTTGCGTCTTCCTGATCGTCAGTGTTGTTTTCGTTATCTCAAAAATTAGAATCAAATTAATAAATCCGATATGATTTTCGTATTCAGGAACATAAACTTACCCAAAACCAATTCTCAAACCCTGTGTTTTAGAGTGAATGTTCTTTAGCGTCACTTACGGTGTCCCGTAAGGTTCCGTTCTTGGTCCTCTATTGTTTAATCTTTACACAAATGATATAGTAGAATGTATATCCACGGCTAATATTTTAATGCATGCAGATGATAGTAACGTCTGATGTGTTTACCAATACACCTATGAAATATATGCACGATGTGCGCATGATACTACAACCACTATTGGGATTAATGGTAGCTGCTTGGAGGTGTTTCAACGGTGAAGTTTCTTGGAGTACACACCTACAGGAAAGTTTGATCCGAGAAGACCACTGCAGAAATCTTGCAAAGCTATTAACAGCAAAGCATTTTTATTCCGATCCCTTAGAAATAGTGTCTAGCAGTGTTGGCTTGTTGTTTACTTTACAATCAAAACTTATGTATGGAATTCCTTTATGGGGTAATTCAGCAATCGGCGAGTGTTTTTGGCTCAAAAGAGAATAATTAGAGTAAGGTAGTCTACCTTCCACTTCCTGCGAGCCATATCTTCAAGGGTCCCACATATTACCTGTGCGCAGCATTTATATATTAGAAGCCTTACACTATGTGCATAAGAATAAAATTCAACATCCCACTAATGATACATACCATTCATATAATACCCGACAAAAGCAGCATTTTCGTACCTCTAAATTTAATTGGAGCATTCTGGAAATGGTATAGAGCATGTGGGTCATTAGATTATATCCCTGATGATCTAAAGGCTGACGGAAATTTTAACACTTTTAGAGCAAATATCTTATGTCAAAATATCTTTTCAGTAAAGGTTGTTATGCAGTAAGTGCAGTTTCTGCAGTTTTAAGGTTTTTTTTATTTTGTTTAGTTTACATTTCTAATTTTATTGTTTTTAAAACAAAATGCTTTAGAATTAATTTATTTTTGTTATTAATTAGAACTATGTTTTGATTTAGTTATTACCCAATTTAGAATTACTTTTGTTTATATTTTGAAAATAATTTATTTCGATGTATTTTCTTATGAATGCTTTTTGTTCCTTAATTTTTCGTAAATTATTTTGCTTCTTCTTTCTTTTGACTAATCCTATTATGATTGTTATTACTGTGGATTAATAAACGTTGTTTACTTATTTACTTACTTATGAAGAACCACATTTTTACAACTGTATTATAAACCTCATCATCATGCGTTAAGGATCTTTTCAGTGTATTGCTATTGCTTATCCTATATGACTGTAATGCTAATAACTTCACGGAAAATTATTCTTGACAAATCGAAACTGTTGTGTAAGTGATATTCACATGTGATGGTTGGTAGTACCACATGAATGTAGACAGGGTAGACTAGTGTAGACCAGACACAAAAGGCCCGAATAAATATTATCCACTTTACGTGTGCGTTATTTGTAAGAACACAACAGAAAGGATTTAACAATTTACATAATGCTTCTTTAACCCTTGATGGGACAGGTGGCATTTGAGATTAAGCACTATAAATTATTGCTTATTGTTAATTTATCAGATGTCACCTACTGCTTAAAGGTTAAAAAAATTAGATTTAATGTTGGAACAATTCCTCGTTACTCTTCCAAAACTGTATAATGGCCATAAAAAAAAATGTTTAGCACTGTGATAATGCTGGTTAATGTGGAATGAAATGTGTATTCCTCTTTACGTAACGATGTTTACAATTCTTATCGTCATTCCAATACCTGTTGTTTATTACTACAGACTTTTTTTGCATACTAACATGAAATTATCAATTGCGTGAAAATAATGTGAAGTAAGTGATATTAAAAAAGTAATTATTGCTACAGATATCTGTGTACTCGTTTAAAAAAAACACATAATGTATATTTCGTTGTTATTTTGTGTACAGTTCGTGAAAAGAGCACCTATACGCTCAAGCGAACATTTAATTGTCAGTTGCGTAAACACGAAGAGATAACAACCAGACGTTAAATTTATTTACGTTCGGCGCAATAAACAGTCGAAGCAATTTTAAAAGAAATCAATTTCCAGACAATCGATTGCTTTCGTTCGAGCAATAAAAGCGGTTTAATTTGTGACGGTTCGCAAGTGTTTCGATGTGCCATTTTATCTGTTTGTAATAAACATCTATCTGGTTGTGTTGTCTTTTATGTATATTTACAAAATTTGCTTTGTGGCAGTATTATATACCTATGTTCTATGTAGTATCTTAATAAAACCAATTAATATGTAAAAAAAAGAACTTTAAGCAGTATTAAAAATTGAAGCGGCTATCCTTATGATTTTATTGCGGTCTCATTCCCATCAAATACTGCCTTATTTTGTCTTCTTAGCTTTTACATGCATTATGTTATTCACTAACACGCAAACATATATATTTTTTATTTATTTTATATTTTATAAAATTTCTGTTTATTTTTTTCGGTTCAAATTTCACAATAGATGCATATAGGATACATAGAAATCGATTAAACGACGATATAAAGCAAACGAAAAAGCAGTACTATCAAAAAGAAATTCAGGAAAAGAAAAATGATGCAAGTGCTCTGTGGAAAACTCTGAAGAAGGTCTTTCCCGATGAACATTCGAGCACGGAGATATTAAAAATACAAACACTGGAGGGTAATACATTAGTCGAACCAAAGCAAATTTCAAATGAATGTGTAAAGTTTTTCTCTGAAGTAGGCAGGAACTTGTCGTCTGGGAGGAATGTACAGATTCATAACCATGATTTTCACACACATCAGGTTTTACAATCTTTTATGCTTGAGGACATTCATGAAAATGAAATCTACAACACCATTATGGCACTTAAAAACGCGAAACAACCAGGGCATGACGGAATAACATCTGAAGTGTTAAAACTAATTGTGAACTTCATTGTACAACCATTGACCTTCGTTTTTAATTGGTCTCTCACTGCTGGAAAATTTCCAGATACATTTAAGAGAACGGTGATAATCCCCTTATTGAAGAATGGCGATAAGAAACAGTTAGAAAACTATCGACCAATATCTTTGACGACCACCTTATCAAAAATCTTGGAGAAGCTTGTTAAGAAACGCGTCGAGTGTTTCCTCGATAAGCATAACATATTACATGATCATCAATACGGTTTTAGACTCAACAGATCTACTCAGGACGCCATTAATACTGTGGTTACCATAGTTAGTGACTCGGTGGATATGAACAGCCCTTGTCTAGCTGTATTTATTGATCTAGCCAAAGCCTTCGATACTGTTCGATATGAGGAACTGCAGGATATATTACAAAGGGTGGGACTCCGCGGTAGAATGTATTCATGGCTGAACTCTTACCTTACTAATCGCTCACAGACTGTAAATATAGGTGGTGTCCAAAGTGATCCTCAGCAAATGGAATGTGGTATAGCTCAAGGAACAGTCCTAGGACCTCTGCTATTCAACCTATATTTATGTGAGATGCATAAGCAACGAATCAGAGGTCAAATAATAAGCTTTGCAGATGATACCGCTATAATCTTTAAAGCAGATTCCTGGAAAAACTTAAAAATCATTGCTGAGGAGGACATTGGTATGCTATTAGGTTGGATTAAAAACCGCCGATTATCGGTTAACTGCAACAAATCCCATTGGATAGCGTTTACATCATATTCAAATAATTTACCTAATTATGAGGAACTGAAGGTGAGATATGATAGTGAAACGATGGACATAGGCTTGAGGAACACTACAAAATACTTGGGAATATTCATCGATGCACATCTTAGATGGGATAAACATATAACTTACCTAATTAATAAGCTGAGATTCCTGTTACATAAAATATCAGCCTACAGGGAAATTCTGGAAGCACACCAACTAAAAATTCTTTATCACGCCCTAATTGAGAGTCATTTAAGATACGGGATAACGGCATGGGGTGCCGCTGCTAAGGTATATATTCATCCCCTAGAAAAAATTCAAAAATTAATACTAAAAAAAATATATAGCAAACCATATACTTACCCATCTGATTTATTGTATAGTGAAACAAGGTTGTTCGATGTACGGCAATTGTGTTTCTACAACATAGTAGTGTCTCAGCACAGTAATATTCTTAAACTTGTACCAATAGTCCACACTCACTATACACGTAGTAGAACTGAAAACTTGAGTCGGATCCCGCAACCTCATAAAGACATATTGCTTAGATCGTATTCCTACCTAGCCCCTCGTTTGTACAACTAGTACCGAGTAATATACTGCTGTGAACTGATGGTCCAAGCATATAAGTAAAGAGAAATTAAAAATGACAAAATTAATTTAGCTAGCTCAGCAAAAATGAATTTAAAAGGGCGCCAGAGATTCTTAAATCTCAGAGAAAATTCTTTAAAAATTAATAGTGGGCGGTTGCAAAAATGACTTTCATTAAAATTCCCAAAAATTGAAATGGCAGATTCAAAAATAAAAGAACTAGTGATTTTTAAAATGATATTTACAATCATTAAATTTATTTTTATAAAAAAAAAAAGAAAAAAAAACATTTGATACAATTTACAGGGGAAATGAAAACCATAAATATAAGATTCTGGCATAAAACAAACCTGCATAAGATTCTACAATTTAAAAAGGACAATGCAAATCCTTTAGCAAACAAAATGGTGAATTCGTTCTAGAAGGACTTTCAAGTACCACAAAAAATCCACGTGGTTTTAAAAATTCAAGGCAAACTAAAATTTAACTCAAATGACGTAAAGAAACAAGCAAAAATTAACAATGAAATAAAAACAAGCTCACAGCTTCACTTCACCTACCCCGAGGTGATAAAATAAAAATTAAATTATAACTACTATAAAAAAACGGAAAATTTAAACTCTAAACGCGCTTACTTCTAAAACGAATATAATTAAAAAGCCTTACATGTAATGTGCACAAATACATAAACACAAATTAACTAAAGAATTACAAGATAGACGATTTTACATACAACAACGAGCTACATTTTAACTGAAAAGATTACCACAAACGGTAATCGAGAGAACAACAACTCAACAATACGCGGGCTCGTCTATCTGATAACTCCCCAGGCCTCTAAGGTAACATCGCAAATATGTGAAATTTACAATCTCGTGCGTTCAACGCACAGCGCAACGCTGAGAAAAAACTAGCAAATAAACTATACAATACAGGCGTACGCAAAATGTACAAATAAATGAAATTTAATATACAGCACTGTCAAAAAAAAATTATACTAACAATTAAATCAAAATTCTTAACAAAACTTGTGGAAACTCTATCATTGTTTTGACAAGGCTGATATGGAATAAATAAAATTACACATTTGAATTTCCGAAACCCGGGGTGCTAGACTACAGCAATACGTACGATTAAATCTAAAAACGGATTCAAAAATAAATTGAAAGAGTGGATTTATAACCTGGATAGAACAGTTTTGCACCAGTACGTTTGTACACGCTAACTTATGATGTTAGGTATAATGTTTATGTTTTTATATTTGTAATTACTTATATAATGTTTACGGTTGTGTTGTGATGTATGTATAGACATCGTGTCTTTTAAAGCTTAAGCGTAAGTAAGCGCACCTAACCACGCACAAGGTTTTTACCTTATGTGGTTTATTATATTTATTCACTTTTTCTTTTTGCATTTATTATTGTAAACGTTTGTGGAGCTTTTTCTGAATAAATATTATATTATTATTATTATTATTATTAATTTTGAAATAATTCATGCTCGCATGAGTTAATTTGACCTAATAAAAGTTTTAAAAACTAGCCATGTTTCTTATGAAAGCGAACCATCTAATAAACTTCCATTTATACAATGCAATTTCAAATTAATCATATCCAGCAAGAAATTCAAATAAGTAAATTTTGTGTAGATATTTAACAATTTAATAATAGTAATAAAAGAAATACAAATTAGGGTGCACTGTCCACTCATATAATTTTGAACAATTATAGAAAAATGATCTAACAACAATAGTGCCAAAAAAATAAATAACAATAATAATAATTGAATAAATCCTGTTGGAATGGTGTAGATAAAAGAAAAGAATAAAATGTAACTGTCCTTTCCATTCACATTAATTTGAAACTGAATAGAAAGAACAGTTACATTTTATTATTTTTTTTATCTACACCAATAATAATAATGTTCATTTGCCTAGTCGGTAGACTACAATATGTTAAGCAGGCTAAAAAGTTTACATTATTACATGAAACATATAAATACACACATCGACTATCGACTCAAAAATAGATGACATAGGGAAAATAAGCCATAAGAAAACATAAAGAAAGATACATCTCTTTTAATCTACCAGCCATTGCGTGTGTGTAAATTCTAAGAATTATTTTTTTATTGAATTCTTCTACGGAAACTGTAAAGCAAAACACTGCGCATATAAATCTAGCTGAAAAGATTGCGGCATCTTTGTCGCATAACATCAAGGGGAATATCTTTCAGAACGATTGTGGGCATATATACCTTTCCTATGTTGTTTATTTTAGCCATCGATTACTCCCACGTGACCAGATGGCATAATTTGTGCAAATATTTAAAATGTGTTCTTGCATAATTATTTGAAGAAATAAATGTACTGAAACCATTACTTCAGTTACAAAAAAACTTTTTAAGGTTTAGTTTTATAAGAATTTCTTAATATGGATGTATAAATAGATAATCTATCAGACATAAATGCTAAATAGCAATTTTTATTGCAAAAAATCTTATTTTTTATTACAAATTATTTTAAGTTATTAAAAAAAAATAGTTGTTCTTTTTTAATGTTTATTCCTATGGCTTTTTGTGACGGTACAAATCGAATTACATTTTTTGGAATTTCTGCATAAAATGCAAAATTAGATATTTTGAGTTTTAAACTTTAAAAATTAAGATGATTAGACGTAATAGTAAAATGAAAAATATGAACAAAACCGTACATGAAATTGTTTTGCTAAACCTATTATTACAAAAAGTATCTAGTTATAATTTTATTTTGTTCTTCTAGGGATTTTTCCATAGAAAGTTCGTCCCTTCAAATGAATGCGAAATAAACAAGTAAACCGCTTCTTTTTCAATATTTTCACTTTTGATATAGTATATCTGTTGTAAATAACTAAACAAGTAAACTTGCATTGATATTTGTAACGTTAAAAAAGATATATAGAGATTGTGGACATTTATTTATTCATGTAATAGTAAGTTATATATATTCTATTATAACTGAAATAAAACAATTTAAACTAAAACTATCTACACAAATAAATTATTGTTTAAATATGTTTATTATAAGTACTAATATAACGCACCAAGGTAACTAAAGAGAACTAAAGTTAATGATAATTCAAATATAAGAAAAAACATACGAACAGCTGATTGCAATAAAAGTTCGACGTAAACAAGAGAATTAGAAATTAGAATTATTACATAAAATCCTTTGCCGGCAACTACAAAGGCTTTAAATCTGGGCGGCATCTTTGTCGGGCACCGTAAAGGATATTATCATTCGAGACGATAGTTCATTACATGGCAGATTACGATGACATTGCATTTAAAGTAGGTATGTTAGAATTACGAATTCGTTTTACCAATGTTTTTTTTTAATTTTTTTTTTAAATTAATTGTACCTACACATCAACAGCTTAAAATTCCAAATAAAACAATCCTAACTGTTAAACATGCTCACAAATTCGTCCATGGAATATATACAATTTTGCAGTAGTAGTTTTGTTAGTTTACACTTAAAGACGCTTTCTTCAGTAGATGATTTTAAATATTACTGAGGATGGTACACACCTCTTTACATTAAAGTTGCTAAAGTGGTATCTGTAGTTATCTTTCCCCTAGTATCTTATTCGCGATTTTCACTATTCTTTACAATATGTAAATGTGCATTTCTAGAAAATAAACCGTTGGAACAGAAGGTAATTCAAATTTAAGGAAAAAGGGTCAACACGAAGCGATACATCTGAAAATTCGTTTCTGGGCTATAAAAACCTTATGTGCATAACTAAATGACCCTCAGAAATAAATGTCGTAGGTACTTCAGCCTAGAATAAACCTCACTATGTAGTACAAAGACAATACTGCACTTCTGAGGGTAATATACTTTTCAATATTCTAATTAATTTCGCCTCACTCCTAGGAGACAAAAAAAGTTGCCTTTGGAAATATTGACATCCAAGTTTAATTTAGATCTGGCCGTATGAACAAACATACAATAATATGTAAATCTTTGAAAGAGTTTAACACAGTTTATTGTACCTAACCATTGAATCAGTTCCGATAATAATGTGTTTGCCCTGTTCTGCACATTGATAAGATTATTTCCTGCAACAGCAGCAGTGGTATCGGTTGCATAAATAAACAAGGAATAATTAATGTTATTAATAAAAATCTAAAATAAAACACGACCCAAAATTCAGCCTTGTGGCACATCTAGAGTAACGGGTAAATATAGAGAAGAAAATTGATTTAAAATGTTGCTTGATGATTTGTGTGAAATTTTAACAGATTATTGTCTCTTGGCCATTAAATTAGTTGCTATTAAAGATATGTGGTCGAAATGACGCTTGCTGTAAATATAGTGAATGGCTTACAAAATTATTAATTATACCTCCTAACGCACATATTGCGTCTTCCTGTTTTATGACATGTGATACACAATTTTTTCGCTATTAATTAATTTAAAATGGTTTAAGGTAGCAACAGTTTTACATCTACCATTTTACACATTTTGTTATTCATAGCAACTTAATTTGCGTTTTTTACAATTCTTTAAATTTTTAATAAAACACCTTTTATCTTGGTTAAAAGCAATTCTTCTTTAAAGTGAAGAATGATTCTTCAGGTATTCTAATATAGGTAATTATCAATAAAACCACTTGTATACTATCTAGCTAGAGGTTAAACTCTGAAATTGAAATCCATAGATATATAAAACTATGTAGTATTTCAACAGAACATCAACGAAATTAAAAGCAGAACAATTACAGGAATCTCCCTTGCTCCTTCTCTCGAAAGCTGTAGTAATTGCATTTACCATGCATTACCAGCAGTTACGGCCAGACACATTCGAGTAACATTAGTGTAGTTGTACTTTACACCTTTACGTATATACTGTCTATGTAAAAGGGCGTCCCCAACATACATCTTCCTGCTACATACGTGTTTACTTGCATAGCTCTCGTAAAAGAAATTATCCAACTAAATTATTCTGCTCCTGTGCGCAAAAGGGATCTCCAGAGACGACGGAGTTCAAGCATTTTGATTTCAAGTGAACACTAGTGAATTCGTGCACGCCAGGTCTCGTGCGCGCACGGAATACGTGTGCAAAAAGGACGACGGGGACCTTTGTTGTCATTATAGTTTGAAGTCGGCGAATAAATGCACTTTACCGGCGACTTGAAGCGCCGGTTCCCTTCCTAGAGACAAATGGCT
>RXPK01002467.1:0-136326 GCA_004143645.1 Protaetia brevitarsis
GGAATACTAAATCTTGGGCGGAACATCGAAATTTCCCTAAAAGTTTGGAGAAAGCTCAGAAGCTAATAAGCGCCTGATCCCTAAAAAATCTGATCAATTTGCCGCACCCATTATAGTCCATCTTGGTATCATGCTATAAATCTGTATAGGGCTCAACTTATTATCAGAGTTCCTATTGTAATCATCTACAGGATACAGATCCACTAATACCCATTCAGCCCGTCTTTGTAAAGCAAAAATTTCTTCAGCTGCAGCGGAATAACTCCAGGCAAACTGAAAGTAACTGTACCTAGGCAAAGCTTCCAAATCACACGTATTTGATTATTTTCCTCGCTACGACTCAAAAGTTATTAAGTGTGTATTTTGCTCATTTACCAAATTCATAACCACATCAATCGACACTCAACTGGGCCACTTTCACATTACTCTCATGATATCCATTATCCTTAACCAGTAAGTGTATTCCATCGGCGTATATAATAAAATCTTTATTAGCACCACAAATTGAGATATTCATTCTAAAAGACACTTCATGGGTCCAGAGCCAGCATGTGGGATTACTAAGGATTCCGCAAGAAGGGCAATCTGGCCCTGGTTAGATAAAGAAAGTACAAAGAAATGGAGATCGACTGAAGGTCAACTCTATACCAAAGCGCTAATAGGGGATGGGGATGCTAGATTCTCTGATAACCTACTCAGGCGCAGCAAGAAGGAAGTTAAAACCTTACTTACTGGGCTGGTAACTGGACACTGTCCCGTGAAAAAGCATCTATACAACACAGGTCGAGTAAGCGAACCATGGAGCAGAAAATGCGAACTACAGGAGGAAAGGAGTTTACATGTAATCTGCATATGTGAGGAATTGAAGGTACTCAGGCAGAAATATTTCGGGAGAGATCTACTGGAGCCCTCGAAGGTTCTTAAGTTCCCACTGGGCAAGATACTGGGCTTTATAGGGAACACTAAGCTGCTCGAATGAAAATAAGAGGCTTAGTAGGAATGGTACAATGAGCACCTAGCTCAAGCGCCCGGACTTTAGGTGCCCACCCTAATTTAATGAATAAGATATTCATAAAAGTCAAGAATAGCATAGAATCTAAGGCAGGAGGCTGATGCTGATGATGACGATGATGGTGGAAAACTTGAAACACGACTTGCTTGATGACAATTTGCTTTTTACGGCCTATCGGATCATTGCAATTTACGTTATTGAATATTACACCAAATTCCGGTAAGTAGTGACATCTACATGACATTTAAGAAAATGAAAACTATTTTCTTGACATGCCAAAAGAATAGTAACAAATAACAATGTAACTTAAATAATCAATAAGGATATTAACTTCAGTTATCAATATTATATTTATTCAAATGTTAATTGACATTTTACTATTACAATCTTGCCTACCCAAGAGTATAGATTTTTTTTCCAAAAAGATTCGGTAACTGATGCCAGTGGTGAACACACACAAACTGTCAAAATCATGAACCAGGTCGTGCTAAACCATTTATAGTAACACACCTCTTACGATCTCCCGGGTATTAGGACAAAAACGTGTTTTGACATGTTTAGTTATTTAAATATTTTTCTCTAACTATAAATCTTGATATTTTCAAGTACAAGAGTAGTTTATACTTAAGAAAATTTTCTTTTTTCTTAATTTACAACTAAACTGACCATTTTAATGTAATGTATTATTATGTTTTGAAAAAAGGTCACAAATATTCCTAATCCTGTTAAAATATTTTCATGTACATGTCTTTCAATAATATTTCGTTTTTTACGGGTTATTAGAGATAATGTAACTTTACGAAACCTTCTCTTTTGGATCCTTTCCCCTTCTTTTTTCTCTGGGAATAACCGCTTTTTCTTCTCCACCCGACGTAATCATTAGACATCACTCAAGAAAATTTAACGTAACACCCCGCAATGTTATATAAATAATGTGGATATACCCACACACCCACAGATTCAATGACTGATTAATTGATATTATATAAAAACATTATTACACTTTTTTCGATTCAATTTATTTTAATTTTTTTATATAATTGGTTTTTATCAAATTTGTTTTGTTTAAGCTTGGCTCTTACGAAGCATCTGTTCAAAGAATCCGCCGTTGCTTATTATATGTCTCTCTAATCTTTATTCCTCAATTATTATGCTATACGTCTTTATATAAGATTTAAGGTTGTAATTGACACATCAATTTATCGTGCCTTCCATTTTTCATTTATTTAAAAAAGTTACGTTGAAACATTTTCAACTTCAGTGGGTTTTCCTACTAATTATACATAATTTATTTTTCTATTTATTTATTTATTATTCGTTGCACGAATAACATTTGCATCAGTATTGTATAAATGGTATACGTGCATATTTATCTTTTCAATTGTCAATAATTGTATTAATCGCTAGATTTTATTTGAGGCAATTAAATTGACTAAAAAATTATGTATAATTTAGTAGGAAAAAAAACCTTAAGAAGTTAAAGATATTTCAACGAAACGTAAATAAAAGCAAAATGGAAAGGACAGGAAATTGATGTTTTAATTACGACTTTAAATGCAATGTAACATTATATTGATGATCTTTGTATTCGATTTTTCTGCTCAGCGCTAATTTTTTTCGAAAGCTTAAAGATTTATTCAGCCATAGCTCGTCATGATGTTGACCAACTGATATAACTGATGTTTGAATATAATTTATATTTAGACCTTAGTGAATGTCACATTCTCACCTACATTAGAAAAATCAATCCTTTTTGCTTGCTTATTGCATTCAAGATCAAACTATATTTAGATCTGAGATTATTAAGGACTTCGCCATACTTTTTAGTGATCATTGTACTTTTAACCCGCACCTATTGATAACACCATATCCTCAACTTCCAGATATGTACACTCAGAAAATATTACGGTGTTAACTCAACAAAATGCTCTTTGTTGAATTTTTTTGGTTAATATGACCAAAATTTGAGTTAAATCAAAGTAATTTCTCGGGTTCTATAAAGAAATAATTTAGCTTGAATCGGTTTAGTTAAATTATAGTTTGAACTTCCAATTAACAATGAAGAAGGTCTCTTTAATATTACTAGAAAGTTAATACGTTTTTTTTTCCCCATTCAACTAAAAATGCGATTAGATATACAAATCTGAAGCATTAAATCAAATCAAACGTTTTGGGTTGTAGAAATTGAAGAATATCAGTAGAATAGTAAGAAATCTATTTTGTAGCAGTTTTCTCCCTATATTGGACAGCAAATACTTTAAATACTTACAGGTATTACAGAAATTGTCCTATAGATGGCGTTTCTGTTATTTCACCCCAGTGGCAGAATATATTTAACACAACTAGGGTGATAAGTACGTTTATAACATATTAATCTAGTATATTTACGAGATAAACGTATAACAGGAGCTGTGATCGTTGAAAGGGCGACTTCCTTAACCGCACACTACAGCGGCGGAGCAATTCCGCGATCAACCCGGAATACGCGGTACAAACACCTAGCGTGTTTACAATATCGACCGCATGTCTCGTCTAAGTACGTTGTTAAAACAAGACTAAAGATTAGTTCATTCAATTAAATATTCATTTAAGTGAAATATTCAAAATTTAATACATTGAAGCAAAGTATATATTTGAACTAACTAAGGGGATTTGGTTTATTTGACTTAAATTTTGGTTATCATAACTAAATTCTTTCAACAATTATTTTTTACGTGATGCGTTTCAAAGGTTTTGATTAAACGCTTGGTAGGATTACTACAATATAAATTTGTTGTACTAACAAAAAAAAAAAAAAAAATTAGTTCGCCATATACAACCAACAGCACTCTTAAATTAACTAAATTTTGGTTAGCTAAATGCAAGTACTTTCTGAGTGTAGTTTTACTATGCGAGTGTCCAAATATATCACTCATGATGATTATATAAAATCCGTCTATTGTGGTTTTAATGCCAATTCTCTTAAATATTGCAGCTTCCTAGCTCTTTGTATATAATTCTCGCGTTTCCGGTTCCGTAGGAGCATATTATTTCACGATGTCTGAAATCTGGTTCTGTTATAAATATAAGCTCTCAAATCAGTTACGTCAATTCGTAGGTTTAAGATCAATAGATAGATATGGCGACTCGTTAGATAAACCTTTCAAAACATGCTTCTTTCGTGGTTTAATTTTGTTTGCGTTGTTAACGGCAGCTTTTTTAAGTATATCTGGGCACTGAAGGTTCTATTATAAATTAGTTCACCCTCGGCACCCTAGACTTCTTATCTTGCCCCTTACCTCTTTCTATTGCCGTGATGTAATGGCTTCCTTTTCCTTCCTTTGCTCCCTTAGTAGGTTCTTGGATCCAACAGTAAGTAAATCCGCACGCTCTCCCAGATTTTTGTGTCTTCGCTGCGGAAAAGCGTTTGCAACACTCCTCTAATGCAGATTTTTTCCAAACGTTTTTTAATTCTTTTTGCTATTGATTTAATGTTTCTTTCAGGTGATGTTTGTATATTACCATCATCTGCAATCTTGACACTGCTTCACTGCAACTCCTATTGTGTTTGTTTCAGGTGTGGAACGGTGCTTTAACGCCATCGTGAAGTCTCTTTTACCCTCGCGACTCTTGTTATTGCCCTTAAAAATCTGGGTTACGTCTTCGTCCTGAGTTTTTTCTTTTACCCTGCTTGTAGTATACCTTCAGCTGGATTGGGCTACCTGTAATTTTAGAGCGGTTTAACTGGTTCTCCTCCATCCAAGCCAGCTGAAACCTGAGCAAATGTTTACTACGTCAGTTTCTAAAGTTTCTACGTCTTTATATTTATTGTATCAACCTCAAAATGAATTTACTATCTAAACCTACTTTAACGTGACAATGTGCAATTTTTATCAACTTACACAGAACACCACAGCAACAATTTTGTGTGATAGTTATACATGGTATTTTGGTTTCCCTCAACTTCTTGCTGATGAAAATTTTTATTTACTCGCCCTTTGTGCCCTTCATATTTGCGTTTGTTCCTGCTGCTACAAAGACAAATATATTCCAGCAAGCACCATTACATATCTTATGCAAATAACTACCTAATTATTGTAATGACACTTTTCAGGCGATCTAATGTTTGTTACTTCTGTTGGATTCTATTATTGTTATTAACTACGTTGAATTTAGACCAGGTAAAAGCGTCGCTGTTTTCTCTAACAGTCAGTCCACACTTAAAGCTGTTAGTTCCATAAGCGTGGACTCTAAGCTGATTTTGGACTGTGTAAGCGCCCTAAATGAGGTGGGTACCCAAAGGAAATGACCTTTGGCCTAGATCCCTAGCCTAAGTTCATAGACCACCCTAATCCTAATCTAATCTACATTGAATTTTGTTGACGTATTCTATAGTTTCTGTACATGTTATACAGCGTAGTCCACTAATTGTAAGTGTACAATAAATAGGAATTTTCTTTATACATAAGTTGCTCAATTGTAAGATAAATGCTGCCAAACGTTGATGCATGCTTGACATCTAGACTACGCACGCTTAAACTGTTTTAAAGTCAATTAGCTTACAAAGCAGCCCAAGAAATATGAAAATCGTTTAAATTGACGTACAGAGACGCTTAGATAATTTTGTTCTATTTGTTTTTCTGTTCTTGAGTTTTTAGGTGTTTATAAAATTATAAATTCATTAGATTTTATTCGTTTCATTAGATTTTATTCGTTTCATTCATTATTCATGATCTATCTAGATTGGTTTTATTGCATTTTGTACTTACTACGAGCCTTATTTCTAGTATCTTATCGTGAATTTGAAATAAAGATTTTGTACTATGAAAGAGAGTCATTGCGTATTGACATTATTATTGTAAAATATTTAGCTTGTCAAAAATAATATCAAAATATTAACATTGAGTTACATATCGTTGCAACAGACATGAAATTTGTGATCGCTTATGAAAAAGTATTCGTAAATACATTTTCCAAACTTGATGCAATATGAGAGAAATTTTTGAAAAAGATCTTCTTCTAGTTAATTTAAACAAGTAATAATGTTAAATATTTAGAAAGAAAAACAAATATTATACAGGGGTTAATTCAAAATTTTTTGAAAGTAGCAAGCCGTGACTTTTAAACGACTAATTTTACTAACATTTCGCTGTATTCTTCGAAAGGGGGGTAAAGGGTACTTTACTCTTAAAGGATTTACATATTTCTTGGTGTGCCCTGTAAGCTAATCCACTTTAAAACAATCTAAGTGTGTTCAGTCTAGATGACAAGCATGCACCACCATTTGGCAGTATTTATTTTACAATTGCACAACTAATAAAGGAAATTCCCATTTGTTGGTCTCACACTTTATATGCATGGATGAGCTTGATGTACGTTATTATTTCCTGTAACTAGTAGATATATTATTGGACGATGAACAACTATTATTATTATTCATTCCTAGTTAGATAACTATTAAGAATGTGATAATACCTACTTAGGTACTATAATTTAATACCTCTTATTATTAAAGAGCTGTACCTACATGTAGAATCACAATGAAAAATTGAAACTAACCGGATTATTTCATGCGCTTTATTTTTAAAATGGCATTCAAAATACATAAAGGAAGAACATTAGAAATCCCCTTAGTGGGGGTGCTGATATTTTAATATTGACCTTGACAATAAATACTGAGGAAAAACCCTTTAGCTTGTCAGAAATATCATAAAAGTAATCCTATCACCGTCTAAGTAATAAGCTATAGTTCAACACGTTCAATAAGTTTATCGCTCAAAAGGTCTGTATTTTCCCGTTCTGTGCTGTCTATATCGTTTCTTGATCAAAATAGATCGCACGGTGCAAAGACCTTGTCGTGCGCGCGTTCAATGCCAATGTAACTCACCTTAAGCATAGAACTTTCTTTTTCGCATGGGTCGATGTAAAGTACCGGTATGTGCCGCTGTCTTGTACGCCATTTCCGAAAAAAAAAGTTACGACTGGATCGACCGTAGCTCAAACAAACGGTTATTTCCAAACCCGTGTGCATATATAGAACGGATTACCAACGACAGCTCACCCATATGCAGTAATTTTTTTTGTTTACTAAGGAAAGGGATCTCCTTTGCTCTTCTCTAAATAGGACACTTCGCTCAATTATTTCCTATTAAATCTCCTACTGTTCTGTTCTTAACGAGTCCAAATTGAAACAACAAACGGAGAGAAACAAAATGTTAAACGAACTATAAATTTGCGATAATAACATTTTCTTACTTTTAAAATGTAATGTGTATAAAGTGTTAATTAAAAGCGTAAAAAATACTAACTGTTTTTAGTTTTGTTATTAATTTAACTCTTATGAAGTATTTAATCATTAATGGCACTGTTAAGGTTATCGCGTATAGTTTTTTGAATAGCTCACTAATGTTGCATTACAAAGAAAGGCGATTTGCCGCCATTTCAGCCATTCGTCGATTATTGGAAAAGTAGAATAGAATAGAACGCCCTTTAAGAAAATATTGATAAAGGGTTGACCTACTTTTAAATACGCAATCATGCTTCACTAGTAAACGAAAAAGATAAAAACTTCCCAATAGTACTCAACAATATACAAAATATGGAGTGACCTTCAATTTAGGTGTGAAAAAAAAGACTAAAATTAAGAATTCACCTATATTTCAATTAAATTCATATGAAAGAAAAATAAAATGGAAACAATACCGCAGTTGTGACGTTTCGCATCTGTATATTGAGCCCTGTCTGGCTATAATGTCAGTCTCTTGAATTTTTTTCCAAACTATTGATTAGGAATTTTTTATTCAGGAATAGTTGAAAGCAATAAAGTTGCAGATACCACTTTACTTGTGTATCAAAGGGTCTGGTTGGGTAAAATATTGTGAAATGGTTCCCGATAGAAGACTGTGCATACATATTGAGAAATCACGAGAAGGTAATATAAAAATATTTTGACTAGCTGGCCTCCCACTGTTCTTGATATGATTATAAAGATATATCTCAATCAAACCTTTCTTTAAACCGTTCTAATTAGAAAAATGAAACTGTCATGAACCATCTAATAAATAATAGATCATAGTGTATATTTAAAAAAGTCATTTATAAAATCCACAAAAATTATATTAACTTATTTGAAATTATCTACTTTATAGTTTCTTCAAACTGACAATCATCAAAGTACCGCAAAATATTGCTACTTACATGTACCATAACTTCTGTAAGTTAAAAAAAAATGGTGAGGAGCTAAAATTTCTCCATTACATTCAATACTTACTGAAAACAATTTCACATTGCTTATCTGCTTGATTCTTTCAAATCATTTCATGTCTATGATCAAATTATTTATTGAACTGTTCTTGGTTTGTTCTTTCAACTCTACCATTGATTTGTTATGGTACGAATTTTATAAATGGAATGTGTGTAGTGTTCTAGAATCTTCAGCAGTCAAAGAAAACATTACTCGATAAGAGATTGATTGAGGTATCCTTAGGATCTTATTTTGCTATACTGCGCATCCTAAAAAGTAATTTTGCCTTCTTAATTAGCCTTATCATCTTTAAAGCAGCCCTTTTACGTAGTCATCTGTTTTGGGGTTTTCCGAGTCCAGTAGTAAAAAAACCTTGCTCTTGTGAGGCTATCGCAAAGAGCACAGAATATGATTTGGAGTTTCTTCTTACCTTTGGCAGAATCTGCAAATTGGGTCTTTTGTCAGGGTTATGTTATCCACATCCCTATGTAGTTTGTAATGGTCGGTTAGTTACCCTACTCATCATTTTAACATTTTTTTTTTGTTCCTCTAGAAACTGTCGTGACTATCTTTGTCCTGATGATGTTTGCCACCACTCCTTCGTCTTAGTGTATATCCACTCGTTGGACTTTGTAACCTGCGATTTGGTAAATTGGTAATAGGAAGAAAGGGGTCCAATAAAAAGCATTGACGGTGTTCACCTGGCCAGATCGTCTGCCTCATCAACGCTCGTATGGATAAAAACCTAGCACTTTTGTCGTTTTACACATGCATTTTTTCTATGTGTAGTTCTAAGAAAAAAATGACAATGCATTGGTGACTGGCGTGCAGGCAACCACTTATACGTTTAACATTTTACTATTAACTATTTCATATTCAATTTCATGTAGTATTAATTAAGACATATATAATAAATTGTAGTAGTATTCAATCACATGCAGTACTTATACGGTCCTTCAGTTCGTCCAAGTGATGTATGCATTTGCTCTTCATTGTAAACTCTGGCTTTTAAGCGTCCCCAAAAAAGAATAATGATTTGAAACAAATCGGCTGACTTTGAAAGCCATGACAGGGGATCAAACCTGCAAACCCATCAGCACTTTCGAAAGTGCTTTTTAAATCCTGACGGCATTTGTAGAAATTACCAGAATTACTAAAATAATTAATTAATAAAATGATGTAACCTCACAACAGATCAAGTAATTTGAAATGCCACTGTAGTAAGATTCCTAGCAATAAAAGTGAGCCAATAAGGAGGCTATTGCTTATTATTTCTTGCCTATTGCTAGTTTAACTAACAGGTTAATGGAAAGGAAATTTAATATTTTTCAATAGATAAATACAGGATACAAACTAGAAGCTCTGAGAGTTGACCTTACCATTTAAGATAAATGTAGGTTCATCGGAAAAAAAGTTGATATTTTATCCAAAATTTTTACATTTTAGTGGTGGGCACTATCGATAGCGACTATCGATAACTATCGATAGTTTTGACTATCGATAGCGACTATCGATAACTATCGATAGTTTTGACTATCGATAACTATTGATAGTTGACTATCGATAATTATGGATATTCGAGTATCGATAGTTGAACGTATTTAAATTTAGTTTACAACGCAGAAGGATGCCCAAATTCAATAAAAACACTACAAGCATCGTCCGTCTTAATGCGTTGTTTTTTTTTTTTTTTATAAAGGTGTGCTAATTAAAAGCGTTTGGATTATCAGTCATCAACTATTCACTGAATAGAACTAATTCTTTCTTTTGTAATACTAAACTACTAAAATAACGTCTTCAGAATCAACAGTTACCAATAATCAACTATCCGTAGTTATCGATATTCAACTATCGATAGTTATCGATAGTTGAAAATATCAATAGTGCCCACAACTACTACATTTTCATTTAATGTATTAAGCACTGTTTCATAAAAATCTGTTTTTTTTTTTATATTTGTCAAAAAGCTCTTGACGATTCGAGATTTTGTGTGATTTATAATTATATTTTTTTAAATTCTCATTTTTTCTGAGTTTTGTACATGCAGCTATAACATAGAGTATTCAGTTTCAGGTGTTCTGTTAATGCGTGACTGGTTTTCTTTTTTGTGAGTGACCGTCTGGTTTGAATATTGAAAATATTAAGAATAGTTTTTGCGCAAGGTATCGGACTTTTAGGATAATCGACAGAAATTATATATCTTATGTGCATTATGCGTTATGCATAATACTAGGAAATAAGATTCAGTGAAATAAACATAATTGTACTATACACGTGTGCATTTGCTTTATAGTTAGAATTTTAAAAAAAAATATTTTTTTCTGTACAGAAAATGTATCTCTCCAGTTTCACCGCTGTTGTCATTAGCTTTTACAATAATTATTTCTTCCTGGTTGTTATACCAAAAAAAAGTAAATATTTATTTGTAGGTATATTGGCAATGTTGTTTTGTGTGCCTTCAGCAAAACCTTCAATTATGTCAGCTTTCGTGGTATTTGCAACTGTAGAAGATTATACACTAAAAAATATAATGAACATATCTTTACTAAATACCTATCAACAATTAGATATAAGGATTGCACAAATGATAAATACTTTTCTTTTATTCATAATGTCCATTTTTTAATTAAATTATAAGATCATTGGTTACTTTGGCCGATTTTCTACCATCTGTTTCGATAAATTGATTCTTTTCTACCTGTTTATATATTTATATTATAAAATCTATGAACCACCGCGGACTGATATGTGCTTGAACCAGCATTCAATTTACCTTCAATAAGCGCAACTTAATTAACGAACTGAAAGACGTATAAGTATTAGAAGTCTTGCTTGCCTTGCCTTGAAAGACAAGATAATCATTTTGAAAACTTGCTGTGAAACAACTTTACCCTTGTTATGTTATTTTATATGTCGTAATTAATACTTTAATAAAACTAAGTAGGAAATAATTAATAGTGAAATGTCAAACGTCAAATAACTAGTATAACTAGTTGCCTACTCGCCAGTTACCAATGCATTGACATTTTTTTTAGAACTACCCATATGTGTTATGAAAAAAATAGAACCGGTATATTTCACATTTTTTTTTTCCTAGTTTTTCAGGACGTACGCTCTGCACACATACATACACATCTTTATTTCTATTTGTATATATGAATGGAAAGCCGAAAGCCCCAACTCACGAATCTGGATCATTCCATTTCGTGTTTCCATGTTTTTCTCATCTTTTTGACCTTGAACTTCACGGAAGAAGAACACAAGAAACTCCTATACATATTTTATTAGACTACGGCGAGAAATTGCTTTTGACACTTGATCGAAACGCGCACATGTCGTGACATAAAGTAATTTCAGTATCTGTGCAAAGCGATTCGGCATTCAGTTACATCTTAAAGCTTAAACATCTTCGGCTTTTAACGGATCTATATTTATACATATACGTTTAATCTTAGATAACGTAAACGGACATCCTCGATGGAAAATTACTACCCCTCCTTTTTAGTTTAATGAGTTTTTTTTATTTGTTTTTATATCCCCTGCTTCTTGCTATCTTTAGCCAAACTTCTGTGATATAAAGTATTCTATGTTACGTACGAAACATATTGCGCACTGCCAGTAAGAGTAAAAGGAGAAAATTACCTAAATATCATTGAATGGTATTAGTTCATCCTACAGTCCGTAGGTAACGGTAGGAAGGTCAAAAAAAAAACGTGTGACACGTGTATGGCCGAATTTCAGCGCAGTACTTAACCCCTGGAAAAAGTTTTGAAATTTGAACGATAATATCACAACTACTAATGGAAAAAGTTCCGCGACAAATGATTGTCTCGTTACATTGCTAGTAGATAACGTGCATTTAATTTTTTTCAAATGAGTGGGCAGCTTTAATTCATCAGTTAAGTGTAGAGCACTTCGGGCGTTGTATACCTAATTTAAATACGTACGCAAATGCAACAATTTATTTAATGTATTATGATTGCAAGAATTTAACTTCGAAACAAATATTTGCAATTTAAAACTCATCAAAGCACGAAACACTTCTGAGCTTTGTGCGGTCTTATATTATTGATTAAAATAGCTATTTATTTACTAAAAGTATTCAGTAGATGCTTATATCCTGACGGCGAAGATTTTATCTTGGTAAGTCGCCCGAGGGCATAAACATCTTAATACCGGGGATGCATAGAGAATAGAGACCTTTATGGAATACTAGTTCGCTATTGCATCCATGTAAATATTAGAAAAAAAGCGGAAAATTCAATTTGATTTTAACATTGTCATTATATGTTAAGCAAAATGCATGAAAATTTTGAAATCTCTGACAAAATTACAAAAAAAAGCAATGCCGCACTTGCTACCGATGAAATTAAGAGACGCGTATGACAGATAATATGACAAATTACTAAACTGGATGGCAGAGTACTACGTAGAACATACACGGAAACACCAATTCGTTCAGGACAACAAAATAATTTGAAACAAATTTTATCATGAAAATTTAGTTAATCCAACAAAATATTTCGTTATTTCAAATAAATAAAGGGTTAAATGAACAAATAATTTGGTTAAATTAACTAAATATTTGTTTGCCCATATTAACTCAATATTTAGTTAACGTAAACAAAATTTGGTATTATCAAGTAAATCGTTTTTTTCAGTATATTAACGAAACTGTGCTATGGGTAATACTTCGGTCATCTCGCAACATTTTTTCTGAGTTCCATATTGTGGAAATATTAATTGATAAGAAAATTTTAAAGGTAAATAATTTTCAACCTGGTTTTAGCGGTTTTGGTAGATATTAAGAATTTGCTGAACTATAAAAATTTGTATCTATTTGTCTATAAAACCAAGAAAGAGGCAAGTAGTTTTCACAAGTATTATCAAAAAGTTCGTTTTAACTACAATAAAAAGTCAAATGCGTCATTAACTGTATTAAGTTACAAAACAAATAAATAAAATGTATATAAGGAAAATGAACTCAATTTTTTTAATTATTCTTTCCCTGTTTATTTCAGTAAAATGGACGATACTAACAACATTGAGACAGGATGAATAAACTTTTATTATAACCTTTTCGGGTTGGTAGGTTATCATAGACACTGATGGCAATTCTGATTTACCCCTATGCATTTCAAACACATGCAGCTTACTTTAAATACTGAAAAAAAACGAAATGCCTCATGACCCTGCATATACTTGAGAAAATAGACAGATTGTTATAAATGATGTCCGTTCGTGCGGGTTGAATTTTAATGCAAGCAATTTCCTACGTCAACCATAAAGCCTGTCCTCTAACGTCATTAATATGCTATCAATGTAAAACGAAATGAATTCTCGAAAACTTATTTACGAAAATACGCGTGACTACCGATATTGGAAGATCGCATCTTAAAAGAATTTCTGTTAACTTCCATGTCGGTGTTATACCAAACAGGCAATAAAAAATTAAAAAGCATTGAACAAAAATATTAATATCTCGAACATTTTTTTCGATTTTATTGCTTTGCTTACTCATCTTATTTACAAATTAATAATTCACGAAGTTACCTGAACCTATATTTCAATAATACATGCTAAAAATTTAAATTCTGATTAGAGAGATGCCTATTTAATATGCGTTAGGCAACTTTATCTAAAATGACATGCAGAAGAAGCTAGACTGTTTGTATGCAACTGCCTAAATTATTTCTGCACAACATCTAGCCTATCGCATTTAAAATGTATTGAATGGCAAGTGTACGTAGGACGACCGCATGTGTTATTCATGCTGGCGTTAGTTCCGAAGATCAACACCTAAACCTTTGTGGTGTATTCCCAGCCTTCATAAACATAAATGAGGCTTCGAGAGGTCAAACCTTCCAATCCGCATTTTAATAATAAAGTGCAAATATTCCACGGCGTCGTGTTATTTCTTAAAAAAAAACTGTTCCTTGAAGTCGTAGCACCCACGACTTGAATCAACTCGAACGCAAGAATAGTTAAGCGTAAACAAATAAGAAGTATTTTTGACAGTAAATGCGGAATTTATTACATTGCAAAATTAGTTATAAGTTATAAGCAATCCTTCTGACTGGCAAATTTTATATTGCCTAACAAGTTGCCTACAATAAAAAATTAAGAAACAGGAACCCGAACCCAAATAAAATAACGCTTCTTCTCCGGTTCTGGTTAATCGAAAGTGACAAATGTTGGTTCTGGTACAGAAAATAAGTTCGGTTCGAAAAAACAAGTCGGTCCAAATGGTTTTTTTCGGCCTAATCTTCTGTTGTAAATAGATCATAAAAGTCTACTACTGTATTAAAAGTTAAATTTTTATTTTTTCAAATTGTCTGTCAATATTGAAAAATAAATAAAGATGTAAAGATTTTCAAAAACGTACTATTTATTATACTCATTCAGAAATTATAATAGTAATTCGTTAAATTTGGGAAGTTTAGGTCCTAAGTGAAATACTTCAATATATTTTTGTTGTTGTTTATTTAATTCTGCAACGTTTCGTTGTTTTTTTAACAACTTCTTCAAGGCAAATATAATGAACCATCTACAATAAAGAAACAACAAAATTAAACTAAAATAATAGAAAACTTTCTTTACATTTCTCACTTTCAAGAGACACGATTACTTATAAAATTCTATTTGTGGATTTCTACTTATTCAATGGATCAACCATTTTTTCTTACAGTCGTATAACATCAAAACTGAACATGAACTGAAAAGAACAAGATGTAACGTAACACACAAAACGTACGGGTATCTTGTAAAATTTCACTTTTATCAGCGAAGAATCGTTAAAAACCATTACTAAACTATTACAGTTATATGCTAACCATTTCTTTTTCTTTACTACTATATTATGAATTAACAAAAAATAACTGCTAAACGTAAAAATCATTCAAATGATATTTTCATTTTTTCAGTGTACCTACAAATAAATTTTGCTGTATATTATATTTAATAATTTGCTTTATTTTCACAATTTACGTTTGCACGTCATTATATCAATGTCAATGTGTGACCATCTGAGCATTAACAGTCAACAAAGATAGCATTTTAATCTCCTTCTTTCGTTTTATCGGCGCCTCCACCAAAAATATTGAACGATGCTATCGCTATGAGTTTGTAGATACCTGTGGTTTATGTTGCAGTATAAATTTGTAGTTGCACTGGAAAATATTGAAAAAGAAAAGGGCACATATTATTTTATTTTCACAATTCACGTTTGCACGTCATTATATCAATGTCAGTGTGTGACCATCTGAGCATTAACAGTCAACAAAGATAGCATTTTAATCTCCTTCTTTCGTTTTATCGGCGCCTCCACCAAAAATATTGAACGATGCTATCGCTATGAGTTTGTAGATACCTGTGGTTTATGTTGCAGTATAAATTTGTAGTTGCACTGGAAAATATTGGAAAAGAAAAGGGCACATATTATTACAAGAGTCATTGTCATTAGGTTATTTATAATGGAGATGATATAGCAATAATTTTAAGAAGAGTAAAACATTTGAAGGAAATAGTTAGGACTATAGTTAAAGCAGCGTAAAAAATTGGATTAGTTATTAATGAAAACAAAACTAAACTGATGGGGATCAGGATGCAGAATGCAGAAGAAAAAATAAAGTGGACACTCAAAAAAGAAGACTGGAAATTGAGGGTGTGAAAGAATTTACATATCTAGGAACACTACTAACTTATACCTGCAATGAAGAGAAAGAGATTAGCATGAGAATGGTGAAAGCTAAGTAAAGTGCAGGAACTGTAAACCGTTTAATCCGACCTAAATACTCGAAGAAATCAAAATTAAAAGTATTTACAGTGTAAAGACCGATTTTAGAAGGAAAAGAAGAGAAACAGAAGAAGAAGTTATATAAGAATAACTGACGAGGAATTGTATAACATCTATCATAGATCAAAAATAGATGCAACGATTAGGTATATCAAGATGGAGTTTCCTTGGCTGAGACATAATATAGAATGAATGACGCAAGATATTACCGATAGGCAAGATAGGGGAGAAGACAACTTTTTTTACAACGGTAGTAATTGCGTTTTATCGAGTCTTGGGAAATCGATAAGCAGCATGAACTCCACTCATTAAATGAATAAACACGAGTGGATTTAGTTGTTGTAAAAAAGTTCTCTCCTTAGTCAAATATCTGTGAAGATTGCTTCAATCCATCCAACAGTGCAAACACAATGGTTGGCAATTCAATGATACGCTATTTGTTTAAATCACTTACACTTATATCACCTGATATCAGTATACCTATACTTATGTGAGCAAATACTCCTTCTGCCCTTCTCAAAGTGTTAAATTGGATCATATTCATAGCGAGTTCTAAAGTATCCATCCTTCGTACAAATAACATTTACCCAGCGAGAGGAACAGATGAGAATTCTTTATTCCAGCCGCATGGTATGATAACCCCATTTGAAAGACGTGATACTATGTGTACGAAATTCTTGTGGAATTTGTCGTATAATACATAAGATCGATGTTCTTTACCTGCATTCTCGAGTTCATTTCAACGTTGCTTCGAAGCCATCTAGGAATGTCCGTACATTCTATTTACTAATTTCACGTTCAAATATGTTAAAGTGTAGACCGCAGACAGACGGTAACCATCTAAATTATTTGTGAGTAATGGGGGACCATCAATAGTTTTATGGTCGGTACATTTGGAACGATTGATCAAAAAATAAAAGAAGTATGGAACCATTACTTTTTGCGCGAATAGTTTAGACAAGTCGGGATAATGCCGAATAAACGGTGTTAAAAAGTAGGAAGTAAAGCCGTTAAATAGTGTTGTGATTTTTCTAATGCACTTCCGTTTGTATTCCTGTACTTCAAACATATTTGATTAATCTAACTACAAAATAATAACAAAAGTGATTTTATTCAGATAACAGATTTTCTTCTTTGACCTTATTTAACCTCGTAATATTATTAACTGGCCATCATTTGCTACATTTCACCTCTGCTATTTTCTGACTGTAATGGAGCAGACTGGTAGCGCTAGTGCAAGTCTTATTATCTGGTATAAACGAGTAGAATTAGTAAGTGGAGAATATCTACTACAAACCTACCAAATGATCTATATTAGAGAAGAGTAGGGTGTAAAGAAAAAGTAACAATTTCCTAACATAATGTGAACAAGAACTAAAACTATAACTTTGGATTATGCATTCATTTTATACAAAATACACTACTTGTTCTCTCGTTTTCGTTTTTAGGAGTAATTGTAACTATCAAAGCGAAATCCTGTCAGTGTAATCCCAATTATCATTCAGCCTCATCCTTCTGCAGTAATTACACGTATTACGCTTATCTAATGTAATAATTATACAGCGAGAGTAACAGTCTCACAAGCTATGGGCGTATTATTTGCATACTTAATTTAATTAGTCTAACCTAGATGAACTACATGCTTCATACAAAAACTTGAGTTGCTCTTCTCTGATATATAATTAAAGTGTGTAATTCAATGTGCACATACAGTCACTACATTAACTCGTTACATTTTAAAATGAGAATTTAATATGAAAAGATCTCACATTTAAACTATACTTCGTCCAACATTCAGAGAGATTGGTAAAATCAATATATTATTATATACATGCAAACGTATTAAAGTACTAAAGTAAAGTATTCATTCATGTTTCTTTCTTAGTGATTTTAAAGCAATTCCAACATGAGTTTAATCGATAGACTCTTTGTACTCCTCAAACACTACTTTGACTGTTGAAGAAAATATCATATTTTACGAACTTGGCAACCCGCATGGCAAATTGTAGTCATTTAATTCTCACATTAAATTTCTCAAGCTATGCATTCTTTGTTAGATCGTATCGATTAATAGTTGTTTTATTTCAAAGTTTTCTAATAGAATATTGTTTGGATTTTGTTCAGCTGATGATGTCGAATTTTTTTTTCGAAAATTCACAGCAACCTTACTTGTTGAGCAAAATGGGTAATCTGATCATTTAATATCTTTTTCAAAATGTTTGGAAAAGGCAGATGTAATAAAAAATGTGTGGTTAACATCATTAAGACATTTTTTTAGATATTGGAGTAACATAGAGACATCTTATGTGCCATGAATTGATAGCGTTATTAATATTTTTATTGACTAGTTTAGTAAGAGACTGGATGACGATTTTTGTTATTCGATGGATTTAGTGGAGATTTACTTCCTCAATGGCGTAATGTTTCTTATTCAAAATCATAGTTTTCCTCAAAAAGTGGATATTATAATTGTTATTGAGGAAAACTTGTTAATATATCTTAAGGATCTGGGAAATCCGACAATATATTTTGCAGAGAAAGTCAAACAAGAAGTTAAAGTTAAACGTGGTTACTAAAAATTTTATTTAAATTTATTAGATTTATACAGGATGTCCCACCGAACTGGATCATTAGAATTTTTCAAACTTTTAGTAGGAATTTAATTTTGAAACTTGCAGAGTAGTCATGGCCGACTATGATCTATTTGAAAAAAATATTTTCAGCCTTATACACTTTTGGTATACAGGGTGTGAATATCAACTTTCTTATTTTAAATGGAATGGTCCGGTTTTATGGGTCCAGTGTATTGCTAGCATCATTTGTGATGAGTTTGTATTAATGGTCCTTATTTCTAAAAGTAATCGTTTTTGAGATGTTTGTAATTTTGTCGTTTGCAATCAAATTAAATACCTCATAGGCAACTAGACATTAAGATATTCTATTAATGTGGATGCACGCACATGGTCATAGGTATTGACTGCGACAGCGATAACTGCAATATCCTGTACAGGGTATTCAGAAACTCATGTCCAATGTGGATATCTTAAAACAAAAAAAAAACTTTTTTACAAACAGAACGTAGTATTTTTCGGTGTAGGATTAAATGCAGCGCAAGATTCTACATCGATTAGTATTAAGGTTTAGCTATTTCTGATAGTTTTTGAAATAGTCACAAATATTTCATAAACCGGCAGAAATATGCCAAACCCTCTACTGTAAAGCAAGTCATTCGGAATACTCTGTATAGAATATTTCAAAATGATGCGTCATCTTTTCTTGCATTCATTTGTAATAATAATTCAAGCTTTTATTGCTACTAGTTTCCTTATTATTAGGAAAATTCATTTAATTGTGCGCAATAGACACCTTAATTAGCCATGCAGCATATGCTTTCAAAATGTTTTTAAATTATTTAACAAGGTTATTCATTTATATTATGTTAAAGTAAACGCATTGTAAATTTATCCGTGTCGATTTAAACTATAACAAAAATATTGGCAGAAGTGTTTTTGTTTTGCGTTATTTATAGTACTTTACCTTCAAATAATTTATAAGAAAGTTAAGTATGAAAAGATGTAAACAATGCGTTCACTTGTTACTATGTAATAACACCCATAGCTTGCTAAAATCTAACAATTATTGTCTTTAGATGAATTTTACTAATAATAAAGGAAACTGGTTAACAAAAAAATAACAAGGATTGCAAGCTTTTTACGGTTGGAAATTAACAAATTAATGTATTTCTGCTATTAACTGTAATAATATCATAATTTATCACAGTTAATAGCAGAAATACAGTAACTTGTTAATTTCTTACTGAAAAAAAAGCTTGTAATCTTTGCATAATTGCCGTCCTACCGTCCTTTCAAGATCTAATATCTATATATGTTCGGTTAAACGCTCGAATTACATCTCCTCTTAGCTTAATTGGTAAAGCTCTCGCTCGGTAAACGGGAGGAGGTTCGAATCCTGCGTGAGGAGAAAAAATTTTCTTGAGAAAAATTCCTCCTAATTATTACAGTTAATAGCAGAAATACATTAATTTGTTAAAGAAAAAAATAAGAGGTTGTACAATTTACATACAATTAGCAATCTAATATTCAGATATCATCACAGTTGTAAATCAGTCCACTAATGTAAGTAGAACTATACTAAGAAAGAAGAACTATTTTTAGTAGTAATTTCAATATTACTAGTTAATATAGCAACACACAAATGTAAAATGAGCTATATATTTGCAGTTACTATATAGTACAGAGTTGGGCACGAAACTTTCATCATCATTTACGGTAAATCGTCCGTTTTATAATGCGGCTTCAAGCAGTCTACATCACTCGTTGCGTGAATGAAGGGCTTGTGTATGCTGCAAATCTTTCACATTGCTTTCACAAGAATAAGCGTGTAGCAACATGTTTGTATGTAAACAATTTACTATTTATTGTATCAATAATATGTATCAATAAGGTATTATCAATAAGACATTTGCCCAAAAAGTAAATTGTAACCTATTATAAAAGCCACGCCATGAACGGAGCTGCTTGCTCCTGCCTTTCACGAAATATATCCAATCATATCGCGAAAGCAACCTTGAACCTTTGTTTCATTCGTTATGTGGCTTTGCCTGTAATGTTTACTCATAGCTAAACAGGCAAATTGAAGCAGGTTCATCGCAACACTAATATGGTAGTAAGCCAACACAATGAATAGTTAAATATGTACAAACACTATGGCTGAATTGTATTACACTCTACTTTTATTTGTCAGATGCCAGTGATAACGTCATGGTATTTCTTATTTAAAATAATATTTCTCTTCGAAAATTGGATGTTAATGTTGAGGAATACCTACACGTTTTCTTAAACTATATTATAACAAAGTCTTATAGAAAACCCTATGGTGTAAATATTAGCCTAGCTATCAAAATTTATTATATTACAGAAATTGTCATAAAGACGGCGCCACCGCTTATTTCGCTACCTTTAGAGTGCTTATTCGGTGTAAATATGGTTAGGGAAACACGGCTAAATCATATTTAAGTGGTAGTTACGATGGTAAGTACTATTGGTATTATATAAGAGCTACAGCGATCGACAAAACAGCGCTCACAGAAATGGCAAACAATTGCATCCTAATATACAGAGAGCAACTCACGTGTAATCGCAGAGTGATAATACGCTCGTGTGATTAATTCATATGGATCTCATCATTTCGTCTTCATCAAAGATAACGTAATACAATAGTGTTATTTATTACAATAGGATTATAACCTATTCATTTACTCACATATCAGTGTATTTGATTACCAAAATACTACAGCTCTTATTACCGCAATCTTATAGTAGCTATTTCGTTTAGTACACAGTATTTTTTACCACTACTTGTCACAACATCATAGCATTTAGTAAATATGGTCGCAAAAACTACTACTATTATGGCATTAGTGGTACCACAAATGTATGGTATGAAGTGACTACTTTAGGAAAACTACAATAAAATGATATTTCATGCTACAACTCGTTAGCTATCACTATGCTAACCATTCTTTATAGTATGGCATACTACAATTGTGGTAAATTTTACTATAACTTTTTCATTGTGTATGACCTAAATTATACGTATATGTTTATCATCATTTCTAATAACAATACATCCGAAAATGAGACACTAGCTGATAATTATTCAATTAATCAAATGTCAAATCTGAGTGACTGTTGGCTTTCTCATTAGCACAGAGACTGTAATGACAACACATTTCCATACTTCGACATTACATATGCACGTTCAGAATTATTACTCCTATAGAGCAATTCGACTGAGTTCTATACGTATGTGTAGGTAAACCCCTGTGCTAACGAAACACTGCAGTGATATTGAAAATAGCATAATTAATAATACATACTTGCATGAAAGCCAGATGCGCTTGCCAAACCCACTGCTATAATATGCTAGTAGTTTGACGGCAGAATTGTAAACGGGAAATTGATGTTGTACTCATGACGTAATATAAGTCACGTTAATCAAGCCGCAGGTAGAAAGATTGTAGAATTAGCAGTGCCTTTGCGTAAGTGATGATTTTTCGTATTTATAAACTATAAAAATTACTAATTAAACATTAAGTAACTAAAATAAATAAAATAGTTTAAGTAGGTAAAAGTCTCGAAGTTGAGAAAAGTTACTAGATAATGTACTTGTTACGATGAGCATCTTGACAAACATTAATCAAAGGGGCAAAGTTATATGAAACAGATACTCTGAATTACAGTCTTTCGAAAGAAGTAAAGATGAAAATTAAGTTTTATTGATTTGAACTTAAATTTTTTGATGGCTTCCATGCGATAGCGTGCAATATCGTGTGATGATTCCACCTCATTTCCATTTCAATCTTTAAGCAAACGAACGAATTCGTTCGATTGAATTAGGAAAACGAGAAAGATCTTTTTTATGTTTCGACGATAAGAAAAGAATTCGGAAATGGATGTAATTAGTTGGTAAAGTAAGTGCAATAAATTAAAATGACCCTTAGATTATCACCGCGGGCGTCTGTCGTCGATTTACTCCAATGGGATACGCTTAAAGCTGGTAATTTACTTTCCGGTTGCACAGCGAGGAGCTCAGTTTTTATATTACGCGTCATTGCTGTTGGCCTAAAGCCGGCCAAACGTTAACATTTTACTTCTTTCTGGGTGATTATTTTTCTTGGAAATCAATTTCATTATTACAATTTGAATTATATCATCGTGTAGTAAAGAGATATATCCTGCTTATATTTAAAGTTTTACACTGGTTATGTAAGCTGTCGCAATCAGTTTAGATAAATTGGTGATACATTGAACTTGCAATAGGAATGAGACACGATATATTTAATGAAAATGGAAATATTATTCAGAATTTGCAGCGTACTGCACCTATGAACACGTATTTATTCTATCAACATAGATGTTGTAGTATAAAAGGTATAAAAGTATCAAAAGTATCAAGTGCGCTGGTCTAAACATTTTTATATATTTATGTTCGAATAAACGGAAAATCCTTACCGGAACTCCCCAACTGCCATTTTTTGGGTTTGACAGTCGATTCACACTTAAAATATAGAGAGCACTGCGCAAGTATTGAAAAAAAACTTTCCTCTGCACTTTACGGCGTTAGAGTTTTACGTGGGTGCGTCAACCTATGTTCTCTAAAATCATTTTATTACGCCTATGTTGAGTCGCGTCTTCGATATTGTTTAATATTTTGGGGTTCGTCCCCTGATGTCACCAGGCTGTTTATTCTTCAAAAAAAAATTGTTAGATGTATGGTTGGGGCAAGTACACAGACATCATGTCGACCTATATTTAAACAACTGAGAATATTGCCTCTAGCGTCGTTATATATATACGAAATATTGTTGTTTTACAAAAAACACAGTACTTTATTCATTAGAAACAGCGACTTTTCGGAGAGTATGCCGACAAGGAATCGCAACGATTTATCTATACCTTACCATCGTACTCACCTCTACGAAACAAGTCCCAGATATAGGGCAATAATTTTTTACAATCGTTTGCCTCACACAATAAAAGAATGTCCTTCTCTCTCGAGATTTAAAAGCGAATTGATGTCCTATCTGAGAACTAATTTATTTTATTCCGTCGGTGAGTACCTAAATCGCTAGTTACCTTATGTAGCCATCTTTTAATTGATTAATTAGTTCATATATCTTTTTATATTGTGACTTATTTTATGTTATTTTATTTATACATGATGTTAGTATTTATTTCTTTATATATATATATATATATTTGTGATGTATTATACACTCTTTTCTTTTGTATTTTGTGACACTGTCAATGCTCCCGCGGAATTCATGGCAATATATACATTATTATTATTATTAAGACGTCAGACTGTTTATATTTTTTAAATTATAATGGTATAAACATCTTGTACGGCTTATTTTAGTAACCAACTTTTAGTAAATTTGTAGCATTAATAGAATACGTAGTAATGATTTTTGTTAAGCTTCGAGTGGAAGGGACAGAGCTAACTCGTAAGGATTCTGCTAGAAATTTGGGTTTAATTTTTGACAGTAAGATACGGTTTAGGCGTAACACTACTGCAAACATTAAACGGGCATAGATCATTTTAAAAGTAATTTGTCCTCACAGACATATCTTAAATACTTTTAATAAAACACTATTATGTGACGATCTAGTTTTGTCACATTTTAACTATTGCGATGAGGTATATGGGGCGTGTTTGGATACTATTGACAGACATAGGATACAGGTACTTCAGAACTCGTGCCTGAGGTTTATCTTCAGTATGCGAAGACGGGCTTTTCTCATAAGTTGGCTGATTTAAAGTGGTTAAAGATGGCTAGTCGTAGGAAACTGCATTTCCTATGCTTCATTTATAAAACATTATAACTGAAACTCGCTGCTGCAATTTAGAAATACAATTACAAAACGTCTTCTAGTTGAACAAAATAAAGTAATTCAGGAGTGATTTAGAAATTCAGCTACATCTTGTATGAGAGTGGTCATATCTTTCTACAATGGGTTGACATTGTTGAAAGGTTAGGTATTTACATGTTTACTTTTTTGTTGGGACATCAGGAAGAGCAACGATCCCTTCAGGTTTAGCTGATGATGACCCTTTCGGCAATAAAACTTGCTGCCTAGTTTCCATTTTATTTTTTTCTGGCGCACGTACCATGTGTGGCGCTTGCACTCTGTCTGCTTCATGTTGTATAGTAGTAATTGTATGTTGCGTTGGATGTGTACATATATTTATAGCTCGACCCGGCTGATGGTCGAGTGGCTTGCATGCTTGGCTATCAGTCGCGGGATCCTCGGTTCGAGCCCGACGGACTACTCTCAGAATGAGGTTTTCGTGGTTTTCCTCACTCCTTGGCGAATGCTGAGAGACGAACATCTTAAGTCGCTCCAAGGGCGCAGGCGTATTAAAAACTCATGGCCGCCGATGCCCCCTGTAATTAGCGAAAGCTGTTGGGGGATGCTAAGGCATGTATTATTATTATTATTATTATTATTATTATTATTATATTGGCCAATAGATTTGTTTAAGTATTATTATTATCATATAATGCAAATCTTTCATTAATTACTTTAGATTTCAAAGACATTGCAAGATGCACTTAGTACTTTCTAACAGAAAAAAAAACAGTGCTAACGAAAAATGGGAAAAACCGCAACAAGAAGTTCATAGGCTGTGTAAAACACGTTTCGGAAGTGTAGAGCGATATTCGAACCAATGAAAGACACCCACAATTTTTTTAAAAGAATTTTCTCAATCAAGTAAATGTATACTTAATTTATAGCGTCTTAGAATTATTGATTCTGGTTTCAAAAATAACATGAACAATTGGTTCTATTCGAAGAAGATGCCGTTGACCAGAAAGTTCGCTAAAATCTAAAATAAACTACCAAGACTCCATACCTATACCAAACTTGTTTCTTTCTTTTAGTCAATCTAATTACTTATTAGATATCCAAACGGAAGCAGTAAATTAAAAATATAGCTATAATTAACAACGATTATCACACGATATAGATTTACAACAGGTACTTAGAGTGACAAGTAACATTTGTTTACATTATGTTACCCACATGAGTATACGGCAATAAAGTGGATGTTTCTGTAGTACATGTGCGAGTAATCGATTGAATATGAGGTGTTTTAGCGCCAGATAAATTATAAGTGCTGTCAATACACCTTCAATTATTTGATAAACTTCCGCGTTTTATTATCTCGTACATTATTTTTTATTGCCTTGTCATAAATTCCACCTTTGCATCGATTTACGCTAATTTGCACGTACATTATGTTAAATATTATTATTTTATATCGGCAGGCAAATGATTGCAAAGGTAAGTTAAACTGTTTTTCGATACAAATTTACCTCCAGGTCACTGTTGGAGCTTAAGTAAACTACTTACTTGGTGAACAGTTCAAACGGAAATTTATGTATTTGTAAAAATAACCATGTTAAATTATATTGTTGGATTGCAAAAATTCTTTTCTGATAAAGTCATGAGCAACCATGGTTCACTTCATCACACTGAATTGGTATACCTCCACAATCTAAAATAGTATTCCTTCAATAACTTTTTACTTTTACTTTTTACGTGAATTATTGCATAAATTTTTCGTGAAAAGTCTAGAGAGCAATATTAACTTTCGTAAAAGAATTTAAAAAAGATAGTCAAGGGTTGTAAAATCATGAAAAATTTATTGAATGTTCGCTCGATGGAAATTGTAATAATAAATATAACAAGAGAGTTATTCCAGAAAAATACATCATAATGGTGTTTTAAGTAAAAAAAACAAGCCATTTGCTTAGGTAAACAAACAAAGAAAATAAAAATTGCGTTGCCCTTTCTTTGTAAGAAATACGTCCGCTTATGCTTAGAATATCCATTATATTTTACTCCACGATCTTCGCTTAAATAACTCATGTGCTCTGTGTTGTTGTTTTCGTCGATATAAAATCACAAAAATACTTGAAACAAACCCGGGACTCATGTACTTACGTGCAGTTTAAAAACTGGATATATGCACTTCTGAAGGAAATACGTTAGTATTTATATTTAAGTAGATATATTCTCGATAAGAACTTAATGTATTTTTCATTCTAAAATATCTTGTAAATTTGTCTACATTTAACTTTTTGTGTGGGTATTGTTTTAGATAGCAGTAAGCGAGGTAATAAATTACTGGCAGTTGAAGTAAACTGATTCAAAACTTTGTAAAATTAATACAAAAAGAACAGGAGGGGGAAGGGGAAGTCAGTTGGCCGGAGATTGGTCCCACTACTTAATATTGTCACGGGCCGCCACTGGTCAAAAATAATGTCTAATGCAGAATAATGAAGATCTTCATCTGCTAAGGGATGTAAGTCCTTAATTTCCTCATTTTCGTAATTTAGATTTATCAAAACTAAATCGAGAAATTGGCCATTCACATTAATAATCCTGTTTAGTTGCCGAAAAATTAAAGAAGTCATAAGTTGGGATAAGCACATGTACTTACGATCGGCATTTTTTTGGACTGTTAAAGAAAGAACAGTTATTTAATAATTCTAAACCGAGTTTTATGTAATTCTCCAGTTTAATGTAAATCACTAAATAAACTAACTAAAAGTATTAAAGATGAAGCAAAACGCATTTCCACAATAGACGCATGAAACGTCTCGAGAAAGCAGAAAGTATGACACCGCCAATGGATAATTGTCTACGTCTTAAAATTTTCTTCAAATTTCACTTCTGCTGATGTCAAACAAGAACTGAAGATTTCAAAATTACAGACGTTTGAAGTAAACCAAATTTCGGTTCGTAGAATTACATAGAAATCGATACTACCAATCTTCTCTTGACCGCATAGTTTATTTCTCAAACCACGAACATTTTGATAAAGAATTCGTATGGTAGCAAAATACATTATCTTAAAGCAATTTGTAAGAATAATTATGTTTTAACTAGTACCATAATATTAAAAAAATGAATAAATAAATAGCAGGCCCATACAATATAATTGCTGCCTTGAGAAAGTTCGTCTACCAATACCCTTCCACCAAAATTACTTTTAAAACGCCATTAAATTCGTAGGTAAATAAACCTTTCTTTCTTTATTCATATAACCTAGGTAGATTTCACGAACAAATTATATATCCTCATGTGAGCAATTCTAAGCATATGAGGACGGGTAGAATAACATTTAAATTAACCACACACGGTGGCAACTAATCTCCAGCGCTGAGGATACCCTATGCTAAAATCTGGTTTTGTGCGGTTTCTGTTGCGAAATCAACGAACGCTTGTGGTTATGAACATTTGTTTCACAAGAATAGATTAACGTAATTAATGCAACCATTAAACAGAATTTAAGTTTAAGTACTATCCTAGTTGCGATTACAGCATAACAATTTGGAAATAAATAAAGTTTATCACATTGCAGGTATACTGTCACCGGCTTGCATTCAGTGTATGTAATTATAAACACACTACCCGGAAATTGTTTGAATATTTTCTAAAAACTGTGTAACTGTGTAATATCTAAAGCTCCCTTTAAACAATGTTCATCATATTACGTGGGTTTGGTTAATTTTCACGTATTTATGCGAATCAATTGTTCCGCACATGTTGATTTCGTATCCGAAACTGTATCCAGTTATGATCCAATATTTGTAATGCAGGTCTGAAAAAGTATGTAAAATGGGCGAACTTTTTGTTACATAAGGCGATATTTCATTCCGGAAAATAACCTGCAGAGTTAATCGTATTCGTTCAGTATATTACGGGTGTCGAAATCGATGAATCGCACATCAAGGTAAAGCACGTACACTAGGTTCAGGCCCACGTAAAAGAACCATCCCTTAAAAAGATTTTGTTTTGAAGTATTTGGTTCTATGGCACCGATTTGAGTCGGTAACAAGTTTTGTGTAACTAACAATGATGGAACGATTAACCGATAAAAAAAATGAGACCAGGCAGGGCTCGTGGTCCATTGTGGAAATCACCAGGTCTCATCAGTGTTTCACCCAGTACCTATATAAACTCACTTTTATCGTTATCGCATCTCAAGCTTTATGTACAATCACCCACTACGCGACAATGAGTTCAGTTGTGCACTCTCTAGAAGCTACACGCCAAACTCTCACTTAACAAGAGCTGACAGCATAAAGTAACAGTAGGTGTATGGCAGTCATTGAGACTGCTGTCCCGCTAGATTTGCTCGTGTGAAACGGAAACCCACGATGCGTATCGTGATTCCAAGAACGGCTTGCCATAATGTAATAAAACATCAAAGGAAAAATGACTAAACAGAATGTATACTTCATTTTTGTGTTATACGATAACGAATGCAAAACAAAATAAATCAATTCAACATTTGGATTTCATATTTGTGAGTAAAGGCAATTCAAAAAATGATAAATTCTAAATTACGTTCTAAGACGTCACAGCTGTTTTGGCCAATAGAAAACTGACAGTTTTTGCGTTCGACTAGTGTCACATATGTTAGGTATCATTTAATGGTTTTTGGTTAGTGTGACATTTCGTATGATTACAGTCGCGAGCAAATGTTATAGGCACCCTAAATTTTGGGCGAATATCACAGTAAGAAATGAGAAAATAAAAACTTGTAGGTAATACATTATAAATATGTAGTATTTTAAGGGATCTTATTAATTTGTTGCATATTAGAGTGTTTTTAGTACAGCTATAATACCTTTTTAAATGGGAGGGGGAAAGTGACATCTCGAAAACTTGAAAATATATAAAAAAAATAATGCATTTACAAAACGTATCTATAAAAACTATTGTAACCATAAAGACGATTACTTAATCGTTGAAATAACTGTCACAAAAAAATGCAAGAAACATGAAACCCATTAGTTTTGTTAAAGTGCCTATAACATTTGCTCGCGACTGTATTTAATAATTACGTAATATTACAATACATTGGGCAATATTAAGTGTTAAAGTCTGCAAAAAATGCTAAAGTAAGTTTTATAAGTTTATTGTTATTATAAGTTTTATGCAAATCAAATAGATCAGTTTATACCGACAACTTACATTAGATCCTAAATTTGAAATAGTTGAAATAGTACTGGCCAAAATTTACCACCCATTAAAGACATTATGATATGATTATAGAATATTTTTCCAACAAATCTAGATTTTAGGAATGATTTCTCTCTAAAAGCAACACGGACTATAAACGTAATTCCAGTTAAGCACAATGTCCAATTGAAACTTTGACACATTAACTGACAGCGAAGACAGGGACACGGATTGTGCAACTGCCAAACCGGTAACTAATTTTTTATTGACCCAAAGCAGAATCTCTAATTTTTTATTGGTCGGAACAGTTGTGACATTGTACTAATTTTTTTTAAAATATACATTTTCAAACTTTTTTTCCCTTAAAAATACTAATCTTATTAACAAAAAACCTGTAAATTCGTAGTAATTTGAAACTTCTCTTTCGAATAAAAAAAAAAAAGAAAATTGGTTCCCGACCCAATTTCCCGATAAAGTACCCCACCAGGCGGGGCTCATGGTCTACTATAGGAATCACCATACTGGCAGGGATAATGTGAAAGGGAAATAACAGTAATAGAAACGGACTCTAGTTTATACCTACCAGACGTCATCAACATTCCACCGAGTACATAAATCCATTTACATGGCTATCGCTTCTCAAGTTTTATATACAGTCACCCACTACGCGAAAGTGAGTTCAGTTTATGCACTCCCTAGGAGCCACATGCCAAATTGTCACTCAGCAAGATATCGCCGCATAAACCCGGCAATGCAGTATGTAACGTCAAAATTGCATTTCTTTAGGTCCTTTTTAATTCAATCGTTAGCACCAGTACTGTCATCTATTGGCGTTTGTGAGTAAACTACCGCGTAGCAGTTCAGTTCTGCGCAATTTTTCTTGTATTTCACTTTTGTTTGACGATTTTGTTTTAATCGTCAGTTATTAGAATTTATTTAGGTACGTCTTAGTTTTTATCTTCTTTTATTAAGTTCTTTTTTTTTTGATCCTTTGTTTCATTCAATTAGAAGCACACCCGGGTCTTTTCCGTCTTTCCGCTAGGGTTGTGTAATAACAAGAGAACGAGTGTGGCCATCATTAAAACCGGCACGTATGTATAATCACTCTGGGTATGAATTACATTTTGTAATATTTGGGAGGCGTAATAATTTTAAGTTGTGTGGAAATTTCCTCCCGTGTGGGACTTGTACCAGGTGGTATTTTGTTGAGAAGTCTTTCCCACAACCCTCGCTGAGGAATTTTCACCGTACGTGAACCCGACATCTTGGTCGTTTGAACGAACAACGAGCGCCTATTGTGCTAGCCTAGTCGCCGGCAAATTTTTGACTTCGTACACACTCTCTATACCCCGAACAATCACCATGTTCATCCCTAGCAAGACTCCCTCCCTCCCCCCGGACGTGCGAGTAAGAATGAAGCCGTCTACTTCGCAAGGAAATACAAAAGGCCAGATTTTATTTATTTTTCTTGCATTAGCTGTGTTCGCAGAGGAATCACAAACTAGTCAGAGCCAAACATATATCGTGAAAACAGGCAGAAAACTGTTTCGGATTTCTTTGAGCCAATCGAATCGCGTCTGACTAGTTTGTGATTCCTCTGCGAACACAGCTATTATAATATCCATTACTATCTTTACGTACTACATCTGCGTCATCCGAACGTTTAATTACGACAGCAGCTATATACATTTTGTTTTACCAACTACTGTAACAGATTATTTCATTTCTTTTAAGTTAAATTAGATTCAGTCAAAAATAATTACGTCATATTCTGTTTTGGCGTTTATAATAGTTTTATTTATATATGTAGTATATATGCGAATTATTAACAGAAATCCTTATTAAGATATTAAATAACTTTTGCATTTTACATTTTATATTCTACGGCCCACTAGACATGTATTTTTAACAGCCATTCCCGTGTGAATTGAATGATCATTAGACGGAATATTTCCTTATAAATTAAATAGTTTGTTTTACAAATGTAATACTGCCTAAAACTTTCCTCTGTACGTACCTTTTTTTACACTATTAAACGAATTATCTGCGAACCCTTCCTGTTCTTGTCGAACTTTTATTACCAACCCTGAGATAGTGTGTCAGATCATACCTCTGGAGTTTTGCAGATACTAATTGATCTAACTCGGACAGTTTCTGGACTGCCAGTCCCGCTAGATATGCTCGTGTAAAACAATAGCACAACTACTGCGCATTATCACGATTCCAAGCAACTAAACTTACATTAGATATGTTCGTTTTGACACTCGAGAAAGACATATCCTTTATTTTTAGATATTTCGTGCATTTCTCTACAATTTAGAAATTAGAAAAGACAGCATTACGATATGAATTAACTTACTATGGATATAAGCAACTTTTTCGGTCTTGCTAAGTTTGTTTATTATTGTTAACTGCATCCTTAAACGAGTCTGCAAAACTATCCCATTTTTATTCACTTCGGTAGTGAAGCACAGAGATGCCTAAACATGTGGTTATAGTTGAACCAAATGCTGTTCAGACTATGCTATTCTTTTGTATAATTTATTTTTGTGGCAACTTCTTTATTCTTGCCTACTATTGGAGTTAGTTTCTTTTATGTTGCAATGCTCTCGCCGGCACATTTGCATTTTTTAAAAACAGAATAGAAATTGTATACTTTGTTTATTAAAAATAGATTTTTTTTATTCACCTTCTCCAACCGTTATCTCATTTATTCATTCCTATGGAAAATGTGCGACCCAACAAACGAACACACTACGAATACATCAATATTAATCAAATAATACACAACTACCATCATCAACAATGATTATTCGAAAATCCCTATGTCCTTATCTCTCTTTTGTGGCAAAAATCAACTTTCTGCCCAGATGCAAAGTGCTTTTCGCTGGGTAATAACTTGCGGCATATTCTGAATTCAAGAATTGAAATAGAACAGTGATGCAGCGTTTCGCTGCGTGACGCTAGTGCCAAAACGAACATACCTATTAGCTTCATAATCCAGTTACAAATTGTGTAAGTTTAGTACTAAGTTTGTCATATGCTGTATTTTTATACTCCTGCTAATTTGAAATTTCAAAACTTTGATAGTTTCTAGTGCTGCCATTTAAGTCTCCCGGAATTCTTTACTACCAATTTATCGGTCAGTTAGTCTGTGGGGTTACACCTAAAGAGAGAGTAGGTACATAGTAGTAGTCACTAATTAGCGCATTTTGTGCGAAATTATTAGACAACTGAGTACATTAGTATTACACAGCTAAAAAATCATGTATAAAATCATGTGTAACAACTAGGTATACCGTCATATGTTGCCGGTGAATACAAATATAGTACCCCTATAAAACGTAATGGGTTTGAAAACGCATTTTTCCGGCTGTAAAATGTCAAATTGAATAACAAAGTACAAACGCAGAAACGAATCCATTGGAAATGAAAGTTGTGTGAAGTACAGTATTGCTTGCCGGATCCAAATTTATTACCATTTTACGGTCGCAATTAAATCACTTCTATACGTAGAATGGAAACAGACCATTGCGTAAATTTTTAAATCAATCTACGACAAAGCAACTACAATGTGTGGAATAAGTACAAGCTACTTGAAACAATTGCATGACAATGTTAATTATAATTATTAAAAAAGCCTGTGGAAATCATTTATTTAACGTAACGTAAGAATGCTGATGGTGTCTGATTTAAGATGAAACCTTGTTTTAGCAGAAATCCTTTTTCTAAAAAAAAAGTTCAGCTCCGAAAGATATTTTCAGAAATACTCGATCCATGCCAGAACTACGTTGATTACAATTGGACAGATCAAACATACTATTAATTTTTGTCTCCTCTTTGACCTTTAAAATTCAAACGTATTTTTATCGTTCCATTTTTACGTCAAACTTTACGTGGATCTTACATTGTCTACCATACTATTTCATCACAGAAATATGAACATGAGCGTTTGGGTGCAGATGTAATTTAATTTACTCTGAGAGCTAAACATTAGAGTTTTACTCTAAAGTGTATCGGCAGCCTAATATTGAAGGCAATAATGACTTTTCTGGTTTTCGTGTAATTTTCTAACTGAAATTGCTACAATACGTATCCAATTTATAACCTTAGACGAAAGATGAACATTTGAAACGGAATTTCAATTAAGCCACCAAGTAATTAATAGCACACCAGATTAATATCCAAAACGTTGAATCACATTAATTAAAGAAAATGTCTTAATTCGCTCGAACTAACATGACGTGCAGACGTGTGTAATATAGGGATGTAACATATTCCACTGACGTAATGTCAAGTGTAGAAATAACACGGAAAGCGTGCAGATGCGGTAATTGATGCTTTTAGTTATTAATATTAGGTAATTTTAAATTGCGTTTGAAGATTCCATGTGATTGCGGAAGTGAAATCAGAGACTATATGTTGTCACGATCTTTTTATTAAGGTATAAAAAGCCCCCTGTCTAAGTATTTAATCACCATTTTAAGAATTTATTGAATTACAAACTCAGCAAATAAATTTCCTATATTAAATAAACGTTACAACCAACAAATTTAAATGTTATTCCAAGAAACGGAGGTAAATATCGCTATCATTACACAGTGTATCGTCCTGAAGATATCTATTTGAATATCCGAAACCGATCCTTTTGGTTTATGATTTATGGACTTAAGAACATAATCCCTCATTTCATTTTCTCCCATCAAATTCTGTGTAAACCAGTGAACAGTGTTGTAGAAATAAACCTATTTTAGCATACTGACAATAAGATGAACAAGGAGAGAAGTGAGGAAAACTGCTATTTCCAAAGAGGCGAGCAAGGTTGGTCCCTTCAATGGAAACGTTATAGCAAATGAACTTCTCCCGTAAGCTATTGTTTTTTGAATGTTTAGAACCAAGAAGAAAAAAATCCTATGTGTGTATTAAAATAACACAAAATTTCAGTTTGTTATAAAAACTTTAAGCCCAAATTTTTAACAACTCTCCCAAACATACATTAACAATTGTTTCAAAATCTTCATTAGCTCTTGAGAAAAAGCAATATAAAAATGGCTGTACTCCAAAGGTCAACCTCTGGACTTCTCCCTCTATACATATATTTTTTTAAATATATGTATATACCATATTATTCAGAAAGCTCTTCTGAGAAGAAAAACTGATACTAACTTTAAGATGATTGGATCAGTACTTTCCAAGTTATCGAAGGGGTGAAAGGAATTCCCAAGAAAGTCTTTTCATAATTCGTCAACAAAGTATTTCATTACTCATAACATGACTTTGCAGTAACGCAACAGATAAAATGATACGTCTGTAAATAAATTTGCTCATAGATGCATCATCAAAACATAAGAAGTATTTCCCTTGGTTGTCCACTCATCATTTTTTTTTTCCAATAAGCAATACCTATTGTGTTAGCCATTATGTTAAAAAAAGTGTTAGATGGTGTCTTACCTAAGAAACAGATTGATGTTATTTGTTTCAAAATTTAACAAATTAAAATGTAAGCTATTAGCCTCGTACACACCAAACAGTGACCGCGAATGTAACTGTAACGTAAGACGAATATAATAGGGGCGGGTGTAAGTTCGATTATGAATATGAATATGAGCACCGTGTTTCCGAAATGTCCCTATCAACAGCCAGCGAAAGCAATATATACTTACATTGTATCAAATGATAATGGGAATGTTCACTACTACGGTAATTGTGTAAATATGTTGGTATATACAGTATGTCCCCGGATCGACTTTTAAAGGGGAAAAAAGAATTATATTTGATTTCTCAGAAAATTCCACTCTTGTTGATTTGCCCTGCTTGTTTTCAAACCCTCAAAACACAAATTACTTTGTATTCAACTCGAACGATTCTCGAGATAATATCATTTTTCTTCAAAATTTCGATTGGTTTTAGAAGTAACTGTAGTAGGCGGACTGCATTTAAAAATACCACTGGCAGTTGTTTACAAATCTAATAAGTTTGACAGTTGTTGACAAATTAGTATAACTGCAAATGAAATCTTCGCTAATTTGAATAGTATTTATGCTATAATGTTGACTATACCAGAAAGAATTTATTTAATTCAATGTTACGGAACTGGGGAAGAGTGCTACCGAGTTGTTATCGTAAAATTCAACTAAAGTTACTCGCAAGTTTCATTTCAAATTCCGGAGCAAAAAACTTGGTGACCAAATTCCTTAAAACAGGCTCGGTTTTAAACATTAAGGAGTCAAGCAAGTTGTTCGATGAAGACGATGCTGCTTCAGTTCTTGCCGTTCATTCTGTAAGAGAAGCTCCAAGGTTGTCTTTAAGAAGAAGGGCAAAACAAATTGGAATAAGTAAATCTCATTTACAAAGAATCTACAAGGAGAACAACATTTTACCATTTAAACCGCAATTTAGGCAAACTTTAGAAAATGGCCAAACGTCTAAATTTTTATTTGAAAATAGGCAACAGAGTTATGGATAATCCATATTTTCATGAACTAATTGTGCTCTCCGATGAATCAACCTTTTAACTAACGCAGTCGTTTCATCTCAACATTGCCGGTACTGGAGTGAGACGAATCCAAACTTCAGAATTTCTTGTCGAAGACGATATTTTAAAAAAGTTAATGTGTGATGTGCGGTTTCGTACTATGACATTATTGGCCCATATATTTTTGATCAAAATTTTAACCGTAATTCATATTTGGAAATGTTGCAATTTCTTCTAGCTGATAAACTGGACGAATTGCCGTTAAACTACCGAATGGAAATGTTTTTCCAGCACCAAGGTTGCCCTGCTCATTATAGAAATGTTCGCCAGTAGCTCATTACAGAGTTTCATGATAACTAGATAGGGAGCGATGATACCATTTTGTGGCCACCGAGAAGTCCTGATCTCACAATAGTGGACTTTTATCTATGGGGTCGTTTAAAACAAATTGTGGACAGTGAGCCACTAGACAATGATGTAGAGCAATTAAAAAATAGGACACAAAATGCGGTCCAGTCCTTATCAATTTTAGAAATAAGACGCAGTTTCAATTTAGAGCTCGCATTGAAATCAATCTGTGCAGAAAAAGAAGGAGCATTATTTGAAAAGAAAATTAATATTTTAGCTTTTTGATAATTTTATTTCATTTTACCCTTTGTTAAATTTATTAAATAAAGCTGAAGCTCAATTTGAATATTTTTTAGTAAGAAAATAATATCTCAGGAACCGTTCGAGTTAAACAAAAAGTATTTTGTGTTTTGAGGGTTTGAAAACAAGCAGGGCAAATCAAGAAGAGTGAAATTACTTTAGAATTTATTTATATTGCTATTTAAAAACAAAACTAGAAATTATTTCTTCCGACAGAAGGTTAGGTCTATCCGCGATACCGATATATAATATTGGTACCTAAAAACTATATACAGTGAGGTCGTAAATGGTCCTCCCCCCCTGATAACTTTTGAATGGTATAAGATAGAGCAATGAAACAAAAACTAAGTGAAATTAGAGATAATTTGTGATTTTTTGCCTATAGAGATACGCACATGGCTTCTGATGTAAAATAGAGGCGTAGCTATCTTTAAAATTTTAAATAGGAAGTCATTTCATTTAGAAGCTCATTTGGAAGATATTTCTATTACTTTTATGGCAATGCAAACAGTTTTACGATTTTCGAAATTTTTACCAACTTACCCAAGATTAATAATTGGAGTACTTACGTTACTTTTTCTATAGCCCTCGTATAATATTGTGGTTTTATGTGACTGTAGGAAGCGATTGCTGTCAATGTGACATTATTTACAATATGACGTTTTACAAATTTAGCAAAAGTGTCATATCTGTCAGTGATGTGTCATGTGTGTGCGTGTCTATGTTACAGATTACTTAATTACAGGTTCTGTACACTATATCCAAAAAGCGAATACGAGGGCTATCGAAAAAGTAAACGTAAGTACTCCAATTATTAATCTTGGATAAGTTGGTAAAAATTTCGAAAATCGTAAAACTGTTTGCCTTGCCATAAAAGTAATAGAAATATCTTCCAAATAAGCTTTCTAATGAAATTTACTTCCTATTTTAAAATTTTAAAGATAGCTAGCCCTCTATTTTACAATCAGAAAGCCATGTGTGTATCTCTATAGGCAAAAATCATAAATTATCTCTAATTTTCACTTGGTTTTTGTTTCATTGCTCTATCTCATACCATTCAAAAGTTATCAGGGGGGGGGGGACCATTTACGACCTCACTGTATAACCAATGTCAAGCCTGGACAGAGTAGCAATAGTGTTGCGTTTGATATTGAAGTTGATTATTAAAAAAAAACACTCTACTTACATTATTTTCGATTATACAGCCGTAACATATTGAAAGTTACCAACCTGAAGGTAATGCCTTTTATTAGAACTGGTATAAACGCATAATTGTAAAGAAATCGGAATCTCGGGGATAGAAGCATTCCGTTTTTCTTATAGATAAAAGATATCACCACGTTTTCCTTTCAGGCCGCTAACTTTCAATGTGTCACGGCTGTACTTGCAACGCCTAAAAGAAACACCTCATTTTACACCTAACTGGTAAATAATATTTGAGAAGTAATATCCAATTATTAAATATTTTTAAATAAACATTCTTCATGAATGATTGTGTAGCGAATGAATGCTTAATTAGTGAACATAGTTTGTATTCGATAACGCTCTTCAATCATATCATTCAGTAATGCAAGTGCCGAATGTCCATTTTACATTTATTTTGTTTTATTTATACACTTATTTTTCCTATTTTACTATCCTTATATATTTTATTAAGTTAAAGTCTTGTGGATTGCATAAATTTTCTTTTGTTTCATATTAGCGTCAATGTTTTCCGTTATTCCATTCATCAATTTTACCGATATGTCCGCGAGCTTACTTTCATACCAGAATTACTGTATAATTCCCACACACACACTACAATAAATCGTTCTTTTGATGTCGAGGGAAAAATTGACTACGCTCTATTGTCAGGAAACGTGGTCGTATTTGTCGCTATAGCAGCGAACTCATCGGTTACATTCGCCTAACATTACTGTTACATTCGCACTCGCCGTCTGCTGTGTAGGATCCTATAGAGGCTATATCATGAGCGCAACGATTGCTCCCGTTTTTCAAGGGATGTATACGCTCATGTCGTGAACACAACCTTAAAAATTACCTTCACTGATTCTCTCGCTTCGCACTGTAATATTCACGCATGGACGTATTGGTCCTTAAACATACCAAGTTCTAATAGACGCACATGTTCAAAATTACCAGTATTCTAGTACACATCAAAACGTAAAGTACATTAGATTATTGAAAGATTAGCGCGAGAATAAAAAAACGCAAAAGCAGTCGGTTGTAAGAGATCATGGAATCAATCAATACATTTTTTCCTCGTGCTCCATTCAGGAGCACGGAAGAGTAATCCTTGCATTTGTAAAAGTTTTAGAGGAAAAATTTCTCCAGAGATTTGCCCGGAAATCCAGAAGTAAGAGTGAGATTCGCATTTCCCCCATTACTCTTATCTATATATACGAGTAGCTATATACAAAATTAATTTTGTTCAGACGTACCCGTATGGCTTTCGTTAATTTAAAATTTATGGAGGCCGGGCACGTCGGGCTCTCATGGTGCGCTTAAAAATGTATTTCGGACCTCTCCCACTCTAACTTCGTTATACAAATTAGCATCTTAGTAGAGTACAAACTAAATAACTACTAATCTTCAAAATCGATACATTTAATTAAACTTCCACAGACAAGTGTACGTGATTTGCTTACTGACTGAGGAAATTTAACATTAATCATTCACCCCCAAATCTCGAGCAAATAGTTTAATATTGTATCATTATGTATCCATGCACATGCTCATTATAAAGTACTTATAGTATCATAGACGGACTGAAACTGAAGAATTCACAATTATAGCTAATGTAGTTTGTAGATTTCGATAACTTAACTAGCACTTTTCATAATCTCTGACGGTTTAATAACAAGGTTAAATTTTAAGAGTATTTCCATCCAAAAGGAAACAAAGAAATTTTATTGTACAATCTATTACTTTTTTTTTATCATGCTCCACTTTCCACAAAAGCCTGAAATATATATTTTTTTATTTCTACCTTCGTTTATGTAAAAGCTGCTTTCTAATAACGTATCTTTCTTTTGTTATAGGTAAGTTGAAGGCTGTCGTCTGGGTGTAAGTATACATCCTACCATGATACATACCAAGAGGTCTCGTTCGAGCTGTCTATTGCCGTAATATGAGAAAAGAAGGATGAGACCTAAGATTCCTATAAGTTAACAAAGTCTAGAAATACACATGCTATTTTGGCAATTCAGCAGGATTATTTATATAATTTATTTGCAGTAAATTATCTCAAAAAATCAATTCCTAGCGCGACTATTATTCGCAACCCCGTCCAACGTTTAGAAACGTTTACATTAATAAATAAACAAAATAAATATCTGCTAGCCAAAAATGTTAGTGATATCGTAATAAGCTTGTGCATTAGAGGAATGTTAGTATGACATTTAGACAAATTGCTCGCAGATATATTATTAGTGCAAATGTATTTAAACCTTTTACATAAGAATAAATATACTATTTACCGACGAATAGGTACTTCATTTACTATTAAAGTAGGCTTACAAAAATAAATACTATTCAAACAATGAAAGGTATAAAGTTCCATTAAGGCGAATCTGGACGTCCAAGTGTGCAACAGAGATAAATATATCGGAAAAGTATTCCGCGCTTTTTGAGAAAACGGTACGACGATTTTGAAATTTTAAACTGTATTTGTCTTAAAATAATGTTTGAAATTGCGCCAACGTTTTAATTTTTTTATTTTCTATGTATTTAAATTTTTAAATGTTGTAAGTTTGTTATTAAAAGCAATTTCTAAAAATCGGCTCAACGGCGCATTTGAAGATCAATGTCTTAATGACAAAACTTTTTTAATTTTTGAATTTGGACTAATAATAACGCCCGAAACAGAAATATTCATTTCTCTTTTTTCCATCAATTGCCAACAGACCGCCGGCTTCTATCGTAACCTAACGCACAGACCGATGTTTGTTTTGAGGACGTATCTACGTACAGATGGTCTGCTATGGCATCACGTAAGGCATAAATATAAGGATACTCTTCTCTCTTTTTGTGTATTTTACACAACCCAACCTACTTCCTACCTATGTTTTAAATATGTGGGAAATTCTTAAAATGTGTAAATGTTAATAATAGATAATGTATCTACTTTTTAGTAACGAGTCATAATTATAAATACTAAACCACTTCAATAATTTCCTTGATGCCAATGGTATTACGAAACAGAACATCAATAAAATGCAAATAAAAAAATGCACACAGCCATTTTTTCGACTGGGTAAAATGTACCTATAAATTACAATTTCTTTTATATCTGCTTATATTACATACCTTGTATCATAGTCATTTATATTGACCGCCCTAGAATTATTTTTGGATTTTGGCGCACTAAAATACGCAATGACAAAGTAATAAAAAGTCTAGATAAGTAAATATGGAACTTACATTTTGTACAATAGAATATTAAATCTTAGAAGAAGCCGTTTTTCTTTTCGCGCTGAAACGAAGATGCTTTTGCCTTTTGACGAGTATCTTTTATCCATTTTTAGATAATGCGGTTTGCTACTTGTAAGAAAGTAAATATTCTTCATACAATAACTGCAGTGCTAAGTCAATTCCAGAGAAAAAACTTTAGAGGTACTTGACTACAGGTATGCGATGTCTGTGTGTGTGTTGAGTGAGGTTTGTATGTTTGTGACAGTGTGTGGCACCCTGACTCATTTATCACAAGTTACCCTATAGGAAGTTGTATTGTAAAATCATAGATGCAGGTATAGAATAACACTCAATGAAACGTAGCGAATACTCTAGACAATCTTAGCAATTGATTTTGGACACATGTAATATAGAAGGCAAAAAATTTATACCATTCAAAAAGACAAGAGGTATCTTTCTTTTCGATCTGACTATCGCTTGAGGTTTATTCCTGCAATCACGTGTTCTACAAATGCTCTTCACATTTGTGCATACGTCGAGATAATTCAGTTTTCGGAAAACAGCAGTTACTCAATTTACAAAATAAGTCACTGATTCTACTGATTCATAGTACGGATTATATTATCAGTGCTATAATTATGTATTTCTGAATTAATAGTATTCTTTCTAGCCTAGTAAATCAAATAAAATTACTGATAGTATCTTATTAATTTGCATTTTAATTTTGATTTTTCTAAAAGAACCATCTGAAATAGTGTTACCCCTTACATTCAAGTTCATATGACAGACTAACTAATGTTTTGAAAAGCTCTGATTACTCGAACCAATATCATTTCTGTAGCGCAGTCAATTCGACGAGTGTGCTACCGTCCTAGTTATGGTTGTCTCGGCGGACGAGATCAAAGAGAAAACGCATTTTCCTCTTTCGGACGCTATTTGCTATCAGAAAGAAGTGAAAAAAATTGTTTTAGTATTAGTAAGGACCGCTGAACCGTCCCCCTTGGCCACTTTTTTATTTTTCCTTTTTGGAAGCCAAATAGAACCAAACAAAAAATTAAAAAAAAGAAAATGTTAAAAAAAATAAGACGTGGCGCAATTTTTAAATACTGTTTCAAAACAATCTCTTTATCAATTTTACAAATATTTTGATTATGGCGGAACGTGAACCTAGCAACGCTGTTTACACAGCCACGCTTCCAATACCAGTGGCAACCATACTGTTCCAGCAACGGTTTCGAAAAAAAAAATCGTATTGTCCAAACTAAATTTGTCACACAAAATTTGATTATGCAGAAATGTTACCTATACGATAGGCTTTCCCAACCACACAGTCAATTCAATGTCACCCCCGCGAATAACGACACCGGGGGGTGCGAAATCGTATAATACGGCATATAACCGGAGAAAAAATTCGTGGTTTCTAAACTAAGTGTCTGTCACACAAATTTGATTATGCAGAAATGTTACCTATACGAAGGCTTTCTAAACCACACAGTCAATCCACTGTCACCCCCGGAATAACGACACCGGGGGTGCGAAATCGTATAATACGGCATATAACCGGGAGAAAAAATTCGTGGTATCTAAACTAAGTGTTGTCACACAAATTAGATTATGCAGAAATGTTACCTATACGATAGGGCTTTCTAAACCACACAGTCAATCTAATTGTCACCCCGGAATAACGACACCGGGGGGGGTCGAAATTCCTATAATACGGCATATAACCGGAGAAAAAAACTTCGTGGTATCTAAACTAAGTGTTGTCACACAAATTTGATTATGCAGAAATGTTACCTATACGATAGGCTTTCTAAACCACACAGTCAATCCAATGTCACCCCCGGAATAACGACACCGGGGGGGTGCGAAATCGTATAATACGGCATATAACCGGGAGAAAAAAATTCGTGGTATCTAAACTAAGTGTGTCACACAAATTTGATTTATGCAGAAAGTTACCTATACGATAGGCTTTCTAAAACCACACAGTCAATCCAATGTCACCCCCGGAATAACGACACCGGGGGGTGCGAAATCGATATAATACGGCATATTACCGGGAGAAAAAAATACCGGTGTGAACTTGGCAAGCAACTTATATAAAAAAAATAAAGTTAGTACGGTTCGATTGTACTTCGTTTGTACCCGTTTGTACCACCTTCAGTTTCGTTTGTACCTCAAAGGTTAAAAAAATAGAAAGGGTTAAAAAAAAATTCAGCAAGCAAGTACAAGATATTCAAAAATGGACAACGTCATTCGAATGAGCATTGTTTGTACCCGTTTGTACCCCCTCGTTTGCGTTTGTACTCGCAAGGTTAAAAAAATAGAAAGGCTAAAAAAAAACTCAGCAAGCAAGTACAAGTTATTCAAAAACGGACAACGTCAATCGAAAGAAACATCGTTTGTACCTCCATTTAAATCGTTTGTACTTCACCAAACCGAAGTAGAAACATTTGAAAATAAGTAAGTTGGCGAGAGAAATTTGCTAATTTTTTGAGATATCGAAAAACGGCCAACGCTATTCGAAAGAGCCTCGTTTGTACCCGTTTGTACCTCCATTTAAATCGTTTGTACCTCCACCAAACCGGAAGTAGTGACAATTCAAAATATGTCAAAGAGAGATTTGGCTATTTTTTAAGATATCAAAAAACGGCCAAGGCTATTCGAAAGAGCATCGTTTGTACCGTTGTACCTCTTTTTACATGTTTGTACTTCAACCCGAACCGGAAGTAGCGACATCTAAAATATGTCGAGAGAGAAAATTTGGCTATTTTTTAAGATATCAAAAAACGGCCAATGCTATTCGAAAGAGCATCGTTTGTACCGTTCTGTACTCTTTTTACATCGTTTGTACTTCAACCAACCGGAAGTAGAGACAATTCAAAGTATGTCAAAGAGAGAATTTGGCTATTTTTTAAGATATCAAAAAACGACCAAGACTATTCGAAAAAGCATCGTTTGTACCCGTTTGTACCTCCATTTAAATCGTTTGTACTTCAACCGAACCGGAAGTAGAAGCATTTGAAGATATGAGAGAGAAATTTCGCTAATGTTGATTCAATTCGTTGGAACATGCCCGGCTACCTGATCAATTGAGTACTCTTCTTTATAATCTCCCTAGCAGAGGTCATAACATTTAGATAATAAGAAAAGTATAATTTGCTGTTAAATGCATATATTTAACCGGTATCTGCAACCAAAGATATAGAATAATATAATAAGAGTTGGTTTTAAAACAACATACATATTTAAGAAATACTTAAAAGTCTCACAAAGTAAAAATTAATACATGCTATTAATAATAATGGTCACATTACTAGGTTGTCGACCCTAATTTGGCAAAATGCCAGAATATCTGTATTTCTATGTTTTCTAAAATAGGGGATGGGGATCTAGGTCAATTAAGACAAAAATGTAACATAAATATTGAAAAGAACTACTTCCGACTTCGCTGAAGTACAAACGATTTCAAAAAAGGTGCAAACAGTTGCAAACGATATTCTATCGAATAGTAGCGTTAGCCACTTTGCGTATCTCAAAATTAGCCAACATTTCTGTCATATCTTCTTGCTAACTCCGGTTCCCTTGAGATACGAACCGATTTAAAACAGGAGGTACGAACGAGTACCTTGGCCGTTTTTTGATAACTCAAAAAATAGCCAAATTTCTCTCATTGACATATTTTGAATTGGCTCTACTTCCAGTTTGATTGAAGTACAAACGATGTAAAAAGAGGTACAAACGGGTACAAACGATGCTCTTTCGAATAGCCTTGGCCGTTTTTTGTATATCTTAAAAAATAGCCAAATTTCCTCTCTTTGACATATTTTGTAATTGGTCACTATTTCCGGTTGGTGGAAGTACAAACGATTAAATGGAGGTACAAACGATGCTCTTTCGAATAGCGTTGGCCGTTTTTTGATATCTTAAAAAATAGCCAAATCTCTCTTTGACATATTTTGAATTGTCACTACTTCCGGTTTGGTGGAGGTACAAACGATTTAAATGGAGGTACAAACGGGTACAAACGATGCTCTTTCGAATGGCGTTGTCCGTTTTTGAATATCTTGCACTTGCTTGCTAAATTTTTTTTAACCCTTTCTATTTTTTTAACCTTTGAGGTACAAACGAAAACGAAGGTGGTACAAACGGGTAAAACAATGTCTTTCGAATGGCGTTGTCCGTTTTTGAAATATCTTGCACTTGCTTGCTAAATTTTTTTAACGCCTTTCTATTTTTTTAACCTTGTGAGGTACAAACGAAAACGAAAGGTGGTACAAACGGGACAAAACAATGCTCTTCGAATGGCGTTGTCCGTTTTGGAATATCTTGTACTTGCTTGCTGAATTTTTTTTTAACCCTTTCTATTTTTTTAACCTTTGAGGTACAAACGAAACTGAAGGTGGTACAAACGGGTACAAACGAAGTACAATCGAACCGTACTACGTTTATTTTTTTTTAATAAAGTTGCTTGCCAAGTTCACACCGGTATTTTTTTCTCCCGGTTATATGCCGTATTATACGATTTCGCACCCCCCGGTGTCGTTATTCCGGGGGTGACATTGGATTGACTGTGTGGTTTAGAAAGCCTATCGTATAGGTAACATTTCTGCATAATCAAATTTGTGTGACAACACTTAGTTTAGAAACCACGAATTTTTTTCTCCCGGTTATATGCCGTATTATACGATTTCGCACCCCCCCGGTGTCGTTATTCGGGGGTGACATTGGATTGACTGTGTGGGTTTAGAAAGGCCTATCGTATAGGTAACATTTCTGCATAATCAAAATTGTATGTGACAACACTTAGTTTAGAACACACGAATTTTTTCTCCCCGTTATATGCCGTATTATACGATTTTCGCACCCCCGTTGTCGTTATGTCCGGGGTGACATTTAATTGACTGTGTGGTTTAGAAAGCCTATCGTATAGGTAACATTTCTGCATAATCAAATTGTGTGGACAACACTTAGTTTAGAAACCACGAATTTTTTTCTCCCGTTTATATGCCGTATTATACGATTTCGCACGCCCCCGGCTGTCGTTTATTCCGGGGGTGACATTGGATTGTCCTGTGCGTTTTAGAAAGCCTAATCGTATAGGTAACATTTCTGCATAATCAAATTTGTGTGACAACACTTAGTTTAGATACCACGAATTTTTTTTTCCCCGGTTATATGCCGTATTATACGATTTCGCACACCCCGGTGTCGTTATTCGCCGGGTGTGACATTGGACTTGAACTGTGTGGGTTAGAAAGCCTATCGTATAGGTAACATTTCTCGGCATAATCAAATTCTGTCGTGACCAACACTTAGTTTAGAAAACCACGAATTTTTTTCTCACGGTTTATCATGCCGTATTATACGATTTCCGCACCGACCCCCGGTGTCGTTATTCCGGGCGTGACATTGGGATTGACTGTGTGGTTTAGAAGCCTATCGTATAGGTAACATGTCTGCATAATCAAATTTGTGTGACAACACTTAGTTATAGAAACCACGAATTTTTTCTCCCGGTTATATGCCGTATTATACGATTTCGCGACCCCCCGGTGTCGTTATTCCGGGGTGACATGGGATTGACTGTGTGTGGTTTAGAAAGCCTATCGTATAGGTAACATTTCTGCATAATAAAATTTGTGTGACAACACTTACGTTTAGAAACCACGAATTTTTTTCTTCGCCGGTTATATGCCGTATTATACGATTTGCGCCAACCCCCGGTGTTCGTTATTCTCCGGGGTGACATGGGATTGACTGTGTGGTTTAGAAAGCCTATCGTATAGGTAACATTTCTGCATATCAAATTTGTGTGACAACACTTAGTTTAGAAACCACGAACTTTTTTTCTCGCCGGTATATACCGTATTATAAGATTTCGCACCCCCGTGTGTACGTTATTCCGGGGGTGACATTGGATTGACTGTGTGGTTTAGAAAGCCTATCGTATAGGTACATTTCTGCATAATCAAATTTGTGTGACAACACTTAGTTTAGATGCCACGAATTTTTTTCTCCCCGGTATATGCCGTATTATACGATTTCGCACCCCCCGTGTTCGTTATTCCGGGGGTGACATTGGATTGACTGTGTGGTTTAGAAAGCCCTATCGTATAGGGTAACATTTCTGCATATAACAATTTGTGTGACAACACCTTAGTTAGATGCCACGAATTTTTTTCTCCGCCGGTTATATGCCGTATATATACGATTTTCGCCACCCCCGCGGTGTCGGTTATTCCGGGTGACATCTGGAGTGGACTGTGTGGATTTAGAAAAGCCCTATCGTATAGGTAAACATCTGCATAATCAAATTTTGGTGTGACAACACTTAGTTTAGATGCCACGAAATTTTTTCTCCGCGTTATATGCCGTATTATACGATTGGCGCACCCCCGGTGTCGTTATTCCGGGGTGACATTGGATTGACTGTGTGGTTTAGAAAGCCCTATCGTTAGGTAACACTCTGCATAATCAAATTTGTGTGACAACACTTAGTTTAGAAACAAACAGAATTATTTCTCTCCCGGTTATATGCCGTATATACGATTTCGCACCCCCCGGTGTCGTTATTTCCGGGGGACATTGGATTGACTGTGTGGTTTAGAAAGCCTATCGTATAGGTAACATTTCTGCATAATCCAAATTTGTGTGACAACACTTAGTTTAGAAACACGAATTTTTTTTCTCCCGGTTATATGCCCTATTATCACGATTTCGACCACCCCCGGTGCGTTATTCCGGGGGTGACATTGGATTGACTGTGTGGTTAGAAAGCCTATCGTATAGGTAACATTTCTGGCATAATCAAATTTTGTTGGTGACAACACTTAGTTTAGATGCCACGAATTTTTTCTCTCCGGTTATATCCGTATGATAACGATTTCGCACCCCGGTGTCGATATTCGGGGGTGACATTGGATTGACTGTGTGGGTTTAGAAAGCCTATCGTATAGGTAACATTTCTGCATATCAAATTTGTGTGACAACACTTAGTTTAGATGCCACGAATTTTTTATCTGCGACCGGTTATATGCCGTATTATACGATTCGCACCCCCCGGTGTCGTATATCCGGGGGTGACATTGGATTGACTGTGTGGTTTAGAAGACTATCGTATAGGTAACATTTCTGCATAATCAAATTTGTGTGACAACACTTAGTTTAGATGCCACGAATTTTTTCTCCGGTTATATGCCGATTACACGATTTCGCACCCCCCGCGGGTCGTTATTCCGCGGGGTGACATTGGATTGGACTGTGTGGTTTAAGAAAGCCCATCGTATAGGTAACATTTCTGCATAATCAAATTTGTGTGACAACATTTAGTTGGGACAATACGATTTATTTTTTCGAAACCGTGTGCTAGGAACAGTTTGGTTGCCACTGGTATTGGAACGCGTAGCTGGTAAAAAGCGTTGCTAGGTTCACGCCGCGGTTTTTGTATTGGTATGTCTACAAAAACAGCGAAAAAAGATCCGCGCCATCTACTGGAAGAGAATCTCATTAAAAGGCCGTCCAGATTCGCCTTAACAATTTTATGTTTCTTTATTGGTTGCAGAAAAAAATAATACAATTTATTGAAGCTAACACTAAGAAAGAAGAAATATTTCCCAATTTTAGAGTGACTTAAATACTTTTACACCGTTAGCAGTTGATAAATTTACACCGCCGCATATTCACTCCGAACGTGGCTGCCGGCGAACAAATTTCGGCGTTCCCTGGCCACCGATAATGTTGATTTTAACTCCGTCTTTTTACTGTGTACAAATGATACATCTTAAAAAATACGTTGCATATTTCATAAATCTCCGCACCTATAGTTAATTAATATAATTTGGAAAACTAGTGCTTTACTATAGCTATCCTTTCTACCTAATCTCGTTTTTATACTTTTCATCAGTATATTTATGGAAAGCATTAAATAAAATGATACTGAACTTAGCAAAGTGCTTCGGTATCGTATTACGATCATTTGATAGGAAAAACTATCAATATAAAACATATCTGTGGAGAAAATTCAATTTTTATTAGACTACTATAAAGATAACGTTATATGTTCGAGTAAATGCCGCAGAGATAAATTTTATTATAAATAATAGTCCTTAAAATAGTATAGCTAGCTGTACTATTAGCTACTATAGCCTCGAAGCCCAACACGACCTTAGTAGTTAATGTAATTATTGGCCGATGGAAACCCATTACAATAAATACTATAGTTCTGTGCCAGCCCCTAGCAAATCTTCCAGAAACAAACTTAGCAATTAAGGCTAGACTAATTAGTTAAAGTATATTTGTCAATTACCTTTGTTTCTTAATATATATAACAACAAAAAAAGGGTATTACGTAATGAAATACTTTGTAAGTGAAGACATCGCGTCAGAAGTTTTTGTGTAAAATCTTCTTATTTTGGATATTATTTGATACATTAGCGAAATATCAGTACTGCTACACTAACAATAAAAAATAAAGTCTAACTTACTTTTTGTGGTTATACAACTTGAATATCATTTCAGCAAGTACATATACAGGTGTCCCACCGAACTGGGTCGTTAGATTTTTTTGAAGTTATAGCAGGAACTTGATTTTGAAACTTGCAGTGTACTCATAGTCCACTGTGGTCTATTTAAGGAAAATATTTTCAACTTTACAGCACTTTCGACATTACAGGGTGTTGGTATCAACTTTTTTATTCTCAATGGAATGTTACAATTTTTATTGGTACAATGAATGTATCGAGTCATTTGCAATTAGTTTACATGAGACTTCCCTATCCCTGAACTCAACCGTTTTTGAGATATTTGCAATTTTTTTTTGATTTTTTGACGTTTGCATTGTTTCAAGTGAAATTAAATAGCTCATGAGGTATCAGATATTTAATGGTTCTACTATTGTCGATATAAGTACAAAGACGTAGGTAGAAAGTGTTATAGCAATAATAACCAAATCACATACAGGGTAATCGAAAACGCGTCTCCAATATGGATACCTTTAAACCAACAAAACTTTTTTATTTCAAATGGAACATGGTATTTTCTACTACAGCATTGAATGCGGCGTAAAATTCTACATCGATTGACATTAGGGTTTAGTATACCTATTATTTTTGATAGTTTTTGAGATATTAGCATTTATTGCCTAAAATATGGCTAATTTCCAAGTTTCGAGTAAATAAAATATTTTTTCCGAAAAACACTCTGTATATTATTTTTTAGAATGATACGTTATCTTTTTTTGCATTGTTTGGTTCCATACCCGAGATATTTATTATTGGAAGTTTTCTAATTATTAGCAAATTTTATGTAATTGTAATTATAAAATATTAATGAGCCATAATTATTATGCGACGGCAAATTACATGTTAATATTTTTGGCTGCTTATTAAATACATCGAAAATACGCCAAATTAAAAAAAAAAACTAAGAAACTATTATTCTGAAAGAACATTTATATTGGACTTTTAATAGTTTGTTCCTGATTTATGTTATCTGTCTGTATCGCTTAATACCTAGTTTAATATAAAAAGCCAAGAGGCTGCATTGTTTTTGGTGACTCCATGTCAGATGGCTCCCCTACAAAAAAATACCTAATCTAGAAAGTGAACAAAATTTGAAATATTATGGGTGTATTTAGGATATCTGCTTAATTTCCGTTTGTATTTTATTTTTTTTTTTTGAGGTTTTTATTCATTGCAAATAAGTGTAGGTATCTATCATTGTTACATTCTTCATGAATGTAGAATAAGTCTAAAATGTTATTTGTATATGTAACTTTCAATGTTTTTCTTATTTCTTTCGATTTATAATATTTTACTTGTTAGAAGAAAATGTGTGAAAGAGTTGACCGTATTAGGACTTACTATAAAAAATATGATTTGTTAATACTGCATAGGTTTATCACTGCGCAATTTGGTAAATTACCAACAATAGATATCACTAATATCTAATAATTAATGTACGTTCTCTATGACTAAGACATTACTATTAGTAAGAAACTAGTGAACGTTAGATATCTGAAACATAAATATTTAGATAGGTTCAGCAAATAATGTATAGAGTGTTTTGTGGGAAAAAAACTCATTTTATTTGTTTGAAACTTGGAATTTAGGCCATTATACCATTCCAATTAAAATAAGAAAGTCGATATCAACACCCTGTATACCGAAAGTGCTATAAAGTTGAAAATATTTTCCTTAAATAGATCAGTAGGCCATGTCTACACTATAAGTTTTAAAATAAAATTTCTACTAGAAGTTCAAGGAAATCTAATGTCCCAGTTTGGTGGGACACCTGTATATATACATATATATACAATTTGCATGCATGGAATTTGTGTACCAACTAGGAACCATTAAATAGAATTGGATCATAACAATTTCATTGGACCGTAAAAGATTCTGAGTTTACGATCAATATACGTAGGTATGTAAATATAGTTGGCAGCGCAAACGCGCCAATATCATTCTGTGTATATAGGTAGAAACAAGATGTGGGTACCGATGATTAGATAGTGCTAATTTTATATCAGTAATTGGCGTAACTTATATAAATAATGTGCTAATTGCTTTAGAGATTACGTATGTACTTTTGGCAGGCGAAAAGAACATTTCTGTTGAAAGCCGGCAATTGGAATAATTGCCAAAATGTTCAACATTACCTTTTTATCTTCTTATTTCCGTAGTCCGTGTAAAGTACAAGCGTTGTAATAGTAACAAAGTAAGTAGACTGTGAAGTTAGTGAATACAATAGAGAAATAAAAATGTATCGGAACTTCGGAATGTCTGGCTTAACCGTGTGCACAATGCCGGTATATTACTCTCCGATTTCGCACTTATGCCTGCTAATACAAGATTCACTAGGTTTTATTGCTTTTCTATTCATTACTTTATTTTTAAATGGTACATATTACTATTATTTACTTTATATGTATTATATGTAATTATTTTTAATAAGCAAATAAATATACAAAATATTTTTTTATAATACAAATATAATAAAATGAAAAAGAAATTATATGTCCTTTCCATTCAATATTTTATTATATAGTACAATTAGTTTCGGCTTTCTGCCATCTTCTATTATACATAATATAACACAGTTATAAGTACATACACATTTAAATACACAACATATATAAAATAATCATTAAAATCATTCGGTATTTCACAAAGTTTTATATATCGGCTGTTTTCTATTATCTTTACGACGCTTAGATGGCAGAAAACCGAAACATGCGACATATAATTTCTTCTTCACTTTACCATACATACTCATCCATTCTTTAGGACCACAGTGAACAAATATAGTAATACTCAAAAAAACGTATTTTCTTCTAAATGTGTATTTACTTGAATGCTAAAAACAACGAACTACCCTACTAATGTTTGAACAACCTGTATCACTACGTTTTTTTTAATTTAATGTAGGAATTAATATCAATACCAATTAAGTGTAGAAACACAAAGAGACATACCTGTAGGTTTCTAAGGTAGTTAGTATAAATAATTGTAGTGCATATTCCCATCTTTGACCCAGTATTCTTATGTGATTATACATATATCTGCATCGAGTGAACGGTGAACTAAAGAGAGAGCTAAGCTATCTGACTCATATGATAGAACTAAGGAGTGACCGATGTCGTTCAGTCGATCCCAGTGAACTACGAACTAAGTCAAAGATGTAGTTCAGTAAATTGAACTAGAACTGAAGAACTAACCCATCTCAATAACGGTTTCAAGTCAAAGTACGGCACTTGTTTTCTAATGTCGCCTTTCCTACCTTATCTTGCTTTCTACCACACGTTTTCAGTGGCAATGTGGATATTTACTATGTATTACCTCAGTTAGCATTGCCGATAAAATCAATGGTGTGTGCTTTAATATATTAATAAAATAACCCCAGTTACATGGGAAATGCATTGGATCGGTGCACCTGAATTTAATCAGAAATCGTTGTCTCCAATGAGGACTCCAGCTGCAGTTAGAGTTTCGTTGTATAAATGGCAAACAGTACGTTACAAATTAAAAAAAATTAGTACCACTTCAATTTTTCTGTTTTTTATTATACAAATCGCTATAAACACCTATTACTTTTTCTATCACTACTGTTTTTCGTACATAACTATAATTATTGTAAAAAACTTAAAAATATACACATTGCTTTATTTAATTATCATATTCGATTAAATTAACGACAAAAAATTACTAACGACAAAACTTTTTGTTTTTAATTAGTCCAAGCTGGTAAAAATGGGAGGAAAGGTGGTCGGCCTTCGCATTACTATCTATCATGAAAAACTGAAAACGCGAATATCTCCAAACTTTTGGAGATAGACACAATGACACCCCTATAAAATCGAAAGAAAATCAAATTTTACATCATTTGTGTTAAAAAATTATGCTCTATCAGTCCATTTAAAAAAAGTTCGAAAATACAGAGCCTATTTAATAATTCTGAATGTAGCGCAAATTTTTAAAATAAAAGACGTGTGCTTTTATATTAAGCGAAAACTGAAAACGCATCTTTCTAACTTTCGTATTCGGAGATATTTGCCAACACCGCAGATGTAATTTTTTTTCGAACGTCTGTAATTCGAAACGGTACAACTTAGTCCTAACGTATTGTTATTAAATTTAAGAGGGAATTTCGAAAATTACAGTATATACAGGTTTCCATTTAAATAAAGTATTACTTCCGTACAACGAAATCGCCATTACTGGAAACTAATTTTAAATGTTAGAATATGATTTCGAGCCACACATTTATTTTGAAACATTTTTCCAAAAAAAAAGCAATATAAAATCGGCAATGGACCTTTGCATCTTAGGTTGACACCCGGTATGTATATCACGTAGAATATTTCAATCTGTCGCTAGAGCACGAAGTTACATGTAATATGCAATTGTATCTATGAGGGATAAAATGTGAACTCTACCCCCATTTGAAATTCCCAAGATTTTGTGCCAGGATCGGCCTAGCCTATCTAATTGCTATCAGGTGCTACTTCAAAAACAAGACGTGATTAGAACAAAAACATCCACTGCTTACGTATTTCTAACTAATTGAAAACCATAATAGTAATCAATTTTTCAGGTACGAAAATCGTGTCACGCAGTGTAATAGAACAGTCGTGTCATTAACGATTTATTACCTATTAAAATTTTTTAAGTTCCAGTTTTTTCTCTATTTCGTGTTTTATGTATTTTATATTTATGTAAACCCAATCTTACATTAAACAACAGACTCAGATAAGTATAATAACTTTATACTTATAATTAATAATAATTATTGTATGAAACAAAATTATGTTTTGCTTTTTAAGAACTTGTTCATAGATTACTAATCCGAAGCCTTCCCTTATGCATTCATTATTATTTACTTTATCGTTGTTTCTCTTTTATCCTTTTTTTCAGTTCTAAAGGTTAACCTGTTAAATATTGTAATAATTTTAATACGATGATATTAATTATTAACAGTTCTACATATTTTAGGTACCCGAATGCTTTTATTTGTCGTTCTGCTATTTAAGTTGTAGTGAATTGTATTGGTTGGTGTGGATATAATAGTATTAACAACATATATACAATATAAATGGGAAAGAAATGTATACAAAAAAGCATATATGAACAAATAATACCAGGACAAAAACAAATTTTAAAGGGCTAGAAACATCTACGGTTTAGTGAACTTATGATAGCAGCCAACAGATTAATATATGCAAATGTTTCATTGGTAAAATTCCTTTGCCCTTTATATATGTTAAGGAAATATGATCCTGCTCAACAATGATAATGGCGTTGTATGCTCTTTTTTTATTTACGAATCCGAGCTGAGCCGAAGTACGTGACCTTACTATGCGAAAAATAGCATCGATATTTGGTCGTTACGAGCGGAAGACAGTAGATCTGGAGGGCACTGCACATGTGTGTAGCTTTCAGCGGCGGCTGGTGCTTACGTTCTACAAGGGCCATTACAATGATCTAATTGCTTCGTATAAGTTCGTATTTCGGACGATAGCACACGAATTTCAATCATTGTATTGGTCCCGCCTATGACGTACGCACCAGCCCCCACTGGTAGCTTTAATATAATACATTACTTGTAATACTTAAGGCGCGTTTTCACGGATCGATTTGGGTCGAGCGATAATTGAATCGAAAACATTTTGAAAGCAAATCGAATATGTACACGGATTTTCGATTTGATCGTTCAACAAATAATTCGGTTCAACTAAAGTAGTACTTTTGCCGAACGATTGTCTGATGAACAACCAAAACCCTTGTCTGTTTCTGACTCGACCTAAAAATGTTATAACACATAACCTATAAAATGGCAGAGAGGTGGATAGATACGGATATGCGAAATTTCTTGGAACTGTATCAAAGTTATGAAATTTAATGGAATCCAAAACTAGATCTATGTAAAAATAGTGAAATAAGAAAAAGTGTATTTTCCAGAAGAAGATTTTATGCGCTAAGAGCATCGCTACGCAAAATTCATGATCGCATCGCCGATTTCTCTTTCTTTTTATTTTTTTCAGTAGCTTCTCCCTTAACTCAGAAGAAATTACTTGCATCCCTACACTTATTATTTCACTTGACGCCATTTTAGTTGTAGGTATTTGCTCAATATCCATCGCCTAGTGTAAACTTACAGTCTTATTCATAAAAATATTTTAAAACAGGTTTTAAATATCTATTATTAAAAACACTAAGCTTAAAGAATGTTGTAGGTTTGGAGTAATTCATAAACAGCTTTTAAGGGTTGGGTAACTAAAATATGGATAATAAGCAGTTTATAGGGAATTTAGTACATTTGTATTGCATTCTTGAACCGAATCGGTGATTCCCAGATAAAGTCGTGAATGCTGGGTACCTACGTGTTTCTGTTTTGTAAATATGGAAATAAGTTTAAAAAGAAAACGTAGCGTGAACTAGTTAGAAGAAGATATGGTTATTAGTATTGATACTATATTTTACACTTGCAATTATGTTTTGCCTCTAATCTTATCAGATACTTCTTCTAGATTTAATTCGAATAACAGTCAATGAAACAGAAAATAAAAACGCGGACGTAAATACTAATAAAAAAAAAGAAAACTGCGTGAGATGGTGTTTTATGTAGGTGTTTTATGTAAACACTGAACTAAAGTTAGGTTATGATACTCTGATGTCAAATACAACATAGAATACAAAATGCTTAGAAAAAATAAATAAGATGCACTTGATTTTAAATTAAGTAAACTTTTACTTATGCACATATGGACATTTATGGTTCTAAACGTGTAAAATGCCAATATTGATCACTTTTTTCGTGCGTCTATTTGCTCGTATTACATATGTCTGATGTAATATTTTACTAACAAGGGAACACCGGCGGGTGTCCCCCTCCGATTTCGATGAAACTTAACAGATCGAAAGAGTACCTTAAATAAGAGACACGTATTTTTTTTTATCGGCGTATCTGCACGATTTGGGGTACAGCCCCTCCAAAGTTTGGACGATTTTTCAATTTTTGCAAATATTTCCTAAATTATGACAGATATTAAATTTTCTTTTTAACATAATTTGCAGCATATAGCATGGCCCTAAGGATGGCGTCGTCCGTATTCGCAAAAGTTAATAACGGGACGGGGGTACCCGTACCCCCCATTTTTTACATTTTTTCTTTTTCTTATTCATCAAAGAAGGCCGATTTACATAGAATACGATGATGTATAACAAGTTAGAAAATTAATAATTGTAAAAATAGAAAACATAATAATGAAGCTTCAAAATTAATAAACTTGTCTATTGATAAAATCAAATGAACTATAACGAAATAAGTTTTTATCCTTAACATAATTTCCAGCATAATACATGGACTCAAGTAGGTATCTTCATAAAAGCTAATAACGGGGGACGGGTACCCCATACCCCCGCATTTTTTTAATAATAAGTTTATTCATTATTCATCAAAAAAAGATCGCTTTTACATAGAAAACGGTGATGTATAATAAATTTAGAAAAATTAATAATAATAGTAATAATAAACTTAAAATGAATATATGTACGTGTCTATTGTGATGAATTTGATATGCATTATCTGCGCATACGTGAGTTATTTTAATACGCGCGGATAAGGGATCTGGTGATTAATCATATTATTGTATAGATAAAAATAAATCCCCGAATGCATAGTAATTAACCACGAACGTTTAAGTGGTCATGTCTGCATTTAGGAAATAGGTATATAAGACGAGTATTCCAAATGAGAACATTAGAAGTCGTTTTCGTGCAGTGTAGGTCAGTACCTATAGTTTCGCACAATGGCGGTCGTAAATATAGGAAACGTGTTGAACATATTACTTGCAACGTTTCAAGTTACTAACATCGCAACAATTCTTTGACACCGCAAGAAAGTGAGTTGCATGATGCCCTGAAAAAATCTGTGTTTTAAAACACTTTTACACAGACTATCACTACTGTAATACTTACATAGCTTAATTACTGTATGTATATTAACCTATTTCGCTATTGCAATACATATATACCAATTAATCGCATTACAGTATGTCATGTATTTAACATTTATAAGCATTATAATGTTTTTCTAATTCTGTTCTATTGTTTCCGAAATGTATATATCGTTACAAACACATTAGTTATATTTATGCTCCATTGAATACTTACATTGTACACCTACATTGCACAAAAAAACTTGAAATAAATTAAAAAACATATATGTATGTATTATTTAATCCTTCGTCCTGTGTAGCAAATTTGTTCATATATACGCACTAAAGGATTATGGTATTCTAAGAATGAATAACATTTTATTAAGGAAATATATAAAACGCAGTCACTAACTGCAGTTGATAAAACGATTTATATTGTACCCCGATAAAGTTTCGTATAGTATATAGTATAAGTTAGTAGGCATAGAAAGGTTTGACCATAGCTTGTCGAGTAGATACAATTCTAAATTAAGAAATATTTAAGTAAGGAGAGCAGTGGAGTAACGATAACAAATAATTGTTGTTAATGTACTATATTATTATTATTACAATTATTTTTATTATTAATCCTCCAAATTTATTACCATTGTTTTCTATGTAAAAGCCATCTTTTTTTGATGAATAATGAATAAACTTATTACTAAAAAAATGCGGGGTATGGGGTACCCCGTCCCCCGTTATTAGCTTTTTATGAGATATCTACCTTGAGACCATTGTATTATGCTGGAAATTATGTTTAGGATAAAAACTTATTTCTGTTATAGTTCATTTGATTTATATCAATAGACAAGTTTATTAATTTTGAAGCTTTATTATTATTTTTCTATTTTTACAATTATTAATTTTCTAAACTTGTTATACATCATCGTATTCTATGTAAACTCGGCCTTCTTTTGATGAATAAGAAAAAGAAAAAATGTAAAAAAATGGGGGGTACGGGTTACCCGTCCCCCGTTATTAACTTTTTGCGAATACGGACGACGCCACCCTTAGGGCCATGCTATATGCTGCAAATTATGTTAAAAAGAAAATTTAATATCTGTCATAATTTAGGAAATATTTGCAAAAATTGAAAAATCGTCCAAACTTTGGAGGGTACTGTACCTCAAAATCGTGCAGATACGCCGATAAAAAAAAATACGTGTCTCTTATTTTAAGGTACTCTTTCGATCTGTTAAGTTTCATCGAAATCGGAGGGGGACACCCGCCGGTGTTCCCTTGTAAGTAGTGATCTATATTTGATATTCACCTATTTTTAGTTTTAATTGTATCTGTAGTATTTGAAACCTCTTTTCACAAAGAATCAAAGCAAGTCGTATCGTCTAAAATCGGCCGTTCGGGAGCACTCGGAGTGTTAAAATTGGTTTAAAGTAGGGTCGAGGTTCTTGTAACTTATGCCTATCTGCAAGAGCTTTATAACAGTTTGGGAGCGCTATTAAACGTTTATGAATGACTTTTTTTCCGCACAATGTTGTAATAGCTTTATAAGGCCTTCGTAACTTTTTATGAATAAGATCGTTATTTTTTTTTCAATCTGGTTGAACAACTCAAGTTGCTCGACTCAAATGGACCCGTGAAAATTGAAGGATAAATTATTATATTAACTGAAACATAATTCATCCATATTCTGCGTATACCATGTATCATATTAAGTTTATCATATTGCAAATATATTAATTTCATCTGATCTTAAAAGCAAAGTGCAAGAAATATCGCTTACGAGTAATAAAAATGCGATTCATAAACATCCCTCAAGACTCAAGATGTTGCTAAAACGACGAAGCAAATCTTCAAATCACATTTACGTTTTTCCTCTAGACTCCAAATTTCCTTCAAGAAGTGATAATTTATATAAATACAAAAATTTCCCTATTACTATTAAGAAGTACATTCTCTGATGGCATGGCAGTAAAAATTATATCCGCCGATATCTATGACATCCCCCAAGATTTACGTGATGCTATAAATAAAACCAGGCATGCTCAGACTCTGTACAAGAATACTCTCATAAACAACACAAGTAAGATATTTTGTCTTGTCTGCTACGTCCAGTGTCTGCAGATATGGACGAATGTTTAAACGCAAAGCAATAGTAGAGAAATGGAGAACTAATTTTTCAAGAATCGTCAATTATCATAGGTTCAACAACTTTCATTTTCCAATTTCTGGTGCAAAGTAAAAGAAACCTGTATTTTCCAAGGTAAAGTGTTCATTTTATATTTCAGCAGCTCCTGATATAAAATTGATGACTACCGACAAAATTCTAGTTGAGTGCAGCTCGTTTTGTCATTCTTTTTTTTTTCCGCGTAGTAAATACAATACAATATATAACCTCAATAAAGTTTCACCGCATGGATTAATATTGCTCGACCAAGGGGTAATACTTTGAAAGCTATGAAAGTTAAGAAAGTTAAGATCAAGGTAAACGTTGGGCTGTGTATACACAATACACACATCTCCGCGGCATGTGTATTTTTAGCTTCCGTTATCAAGTTTCATCTAATTGGCTACGCCGACCTTGATGTTAAAATTTCAGAGCATGCGCAGCAGAGCTGTTTTAGGCCGCTACACCTGATTATTAATGCAAACGTAGCGTTCTTACGGGAAGATTTGCCGTGCCAGCTAAATGAATTCCTTAATTATAAATATGTACTTTTCATTATTTCCGCTAAGGGTCTGCATGTATCTGAAAGAAAATCAGTATACTAAAGGGCTCTTGGGCGAATTTTCTCTCGTAGGTAACTATACACATGGTAAAATTTTAGCGTATAAGCAAACACGAGACATCCTTATTGAAATTTTCAAGCAGGCAAGTAAGGTTTATAGCATTATATCGACATCATCAATCAATACTATTATTAATAAATTTGTGCAAAATGTTAATACCTACATTGAAAATATTAAAGTGCGCAAATAAAAGTTTGCGGAAAAGGGAATTGCTAGAATTGGAAATGGATTTTTAAACTATACTATAAAAGCAAGGTATTGACGAGAAAATATTAACTAAAAGTGGGTTTATACGTGCTGGGATTTGCACCAGTATAAAAAAATGCAAAGCGGAAACCGAGCACGCATAAATGTAAGAAGTTAACAATACTTTTAGCGACACCAGTGCCTAGAAATTTCCAACAATTTTAGATAAAAAATGTAGATATGCATGTTCAAAGCATTGCATCAAAAGCTAGCTTGAGTGTTGCGTACAATAAGTTGCGGTTTGGTTATCGTTTCGAATTTGTTACGTTAAATATTTTGGAAAAAATAGCAAAAAATGCAATGCCATTAAAATAATTGCATTTTTAGCGGCGTAGATGCAGGTAATTCCCCTGCTTGTTGGATGTCCACTCATAATTACATAAACATAAAAAAGCACGAGAAAATTTATATAAACGGATTGCTGTAATTATGAATTTGGGTTATTTTGGCATGAGAGAAGTGAAAGCCTAAACACATTCAATTTGAAACACATATACGCTCGAATTAACTAAAATTGTAAATGGCAAAAAAATCAGCAAATGGTTTGGGCGATATCTATATACCGACAGTCACATGCAACAGAAATTTTAAATACCTTTTAAAAATTTATGGCAGGAATATAACAATGTTATAACAAGTAGTAGGACTATTGCAGATAATATTATAACGACTCATCATACCCATTTGCCAAGATATGGTACAACCTTGACCTATGAACTAATCCATTGGATAATGTCTGATTTCCGCACCTCTTTAGAATAGTTTCGACTTTCGTTAGTAGAAAGACATATCTACTGTATTTCTTGCTGCCACGAATCAGGTGCTGTTGTTCCAGAGGCAGCATCTTCTTCGTCCACACATCGCGAAACAATAGATGTAGTCTTTCGAAGCCAATTATGCAATGCAAAAATGAATTAAACTAAGGATTCGATTTTTTTCTAGGCACAAAGCAATTCACTTTTCGAACATAGAAAATCGTACGACAAGTATGCCAAAGCATTTTCTACAATTCTTCTAACCCACAATAATCTACAATTAAAAATTTCTAATCGTTTAAAGAGCCGTGGTGCGCAAACGTCTTCAATAAATATTCTTTTAACGGAAAAGCATCATCTGCCAGAAATATAGATTTTGGAGGTACAATGCTCTCCAGATCTTATGTCTCCCCCTTGCAACGACCAAATACCGATACTATTTTCCGCATAGCAAGGTCAACTACTTCGGCTCAACTCAGATTCGCAGGTACAAAAAGAGCATATAGGCCTATTATCATTGTTCAGCAAGATGTAATTATTATTTTCTAAACATATTTAAAGAACAAAGGAATTTTCCCAATGAAACATTTGCATATATAAATCTGTTGGTTGTTCCCTAACCCGTAGGTGTTTTTATTCCTTTAAAATTATATTGCATATATGTTGCTAGTACTATATATATTTTCAACTGCTTGGCGGGAATTAACAGATGTTATTATATTAATACTGGTAAGAAATAGTTTTGTGAATCGTTTTTACAGAATTACCTTACAACTTAAATAGTAGAACGACAAATAAAAGCACTGAGTTACTTAAACTGTATAAGTTAAAGTCAAGTGTGTAACCAAGGCAAGTGTGTAGTTTGTTTATATTTATTTTTAAAATTGAAATACGGACGTCCTCTTGTTATAATACTAATGTACTAAACTTCATACTAGTTTTACAAACAAAAGTTCGCATCTCCTAACGTGTAATAACTTGAATATCTTGTGAATATATCATACCTTTTGTAGTGGTACCCATAGTGATAGGGGCGACGGACGGAATACTTAAAAGGCTACATAGAAGCCTTGAGGAACTTCAGCTACCAAAAGACCTGTACTTACTAATGCAAAAGTCCGTGATGCTCGACACCTGTTCCATCATACGCCGTACCTTGAACATCTAGCGCTAATACTTACCAAAAAGGGAGCCATCTTGTCTTCGGACCGATGCGTCTCTTGTCATTGACCATTGGGTTAATAAATGATTATTATTATTATTTGCAATCAGAAAAAAACGCAAGACTTTCAAGATTGCATGTGCAAGCTGTGTGAGATGTTTGAAAATGAAGTTATGTCACCGTTGTCAGTTGCTTCTTCAAAATAATCTCAACAAAGTGTAGTAAAAACAAAAAACAGTGTACCTAGGAAGTATACATAGCAAAAAGTGAGCCCTTCAAGGCAACCAATTGCTGAACTAAAAGTGCTATAACAAACAGTGAATTAGCCCCTTCTTTAGGAAAGTATATTTGATTTGTTTGGGTTTTCAATAAATTGCATTTCTTTGTCAAATCTCACCTTGTTAACTTGGAAGAAAGAGAATGATTGTTTTTACATAAGCAAAGATACCTATTTTCGACAAACATGAATATTTAGCGCGTGCAAACTATTTACTTTTGGCGGGGTATAAACTGTTAAAAAAGACCTCTTACCAGTAAGAATTAGGGAAACTAAAGAAATCATTACGAGTTGCCCCAACTTAATCCACATGAGTTTAAAGCGCAAGCTGTTTTTAGCCTTACATTTTGTTGATTTTACATAGGTACTAAAGAAAATTTTCAACAAATTGCTTTATCTAGTGCCTTTTACTTCACGTTCGTAAACGAACGAAACACGTAGAGAAATAAGTGCCAAGGAAGTAAATAGAGTTATATTATGTGATGGAGAAAACGCTCGGTTGACTACCTAACCGTCTTACACAGGCCCATATTGAAAGAAAGCATTACAAGGACAATTTACCAAATAACGTTTGCTACTGAAGACACGAGGAAAAGTACCAATCGTTAGTTGGTGGTAACAAATTTTCATTCATTTATCAGTGTCAGACCTTACACATCGGTTGATGGCAGCGATTTTACCTTCTTAATCTTCCGCCTGGAAGACGAAACAGTCATAATTTTAAATTAATAGATTTTGATTCAAAGTGAAAGTGCATTTATTTTTCTGCTTTAATTATTTAAATAGTTCTGCAGCAATACTACTACAACAACCTTTGTAGCGTGGATTTAAATTTGCAAGCAATAAAATTACCAGCACAAATCGTTAGTCGTTGCAGCACTTTCTGGGATCGATCCAGGAATAATAAACTTTTCCTGTTCGTCAACGTGCATTTTCAACGGGAGTAATTCACTGTCGAGATTAGGAATTTATGCACTTTCTCGACGAACGTGTCACGTATGAGAACTAACAACGCTGACGCGAGCTGTCGCAAAAAGCCTGAAAGCTCACCTAGTTTAAACCATATACTTACTACGTTTCCAATACAGCACGTACTTACTTCCAGCCGGATATTAAAATATTTACGAGGATGCTGTATAGCGCAGAAAATGCTTCATTGGCAGTTTTAGACATATAGTTCTCAAATTATATATTGTTAACGTGTACACGGCGCCTGTAGTAATAATTTATTTTACGTTAATAATCATTAATTAATTTATGTGTTATGAAACTCGCGAACACCGACTATGGGATGACGTTAAGCATCAAAAACTGAAAGAAATATTCCTTTACTGTTTTTTAATTTGACCAGTATTTTCTGACTTATAGTAATTTCAAAAACGAAAAAAATAAAATATGTAAAAAAAAAAATAATATTGGATAAGAAAAAAGAACAGAAAATTATAGCACAGAACACTAAACACTTAACATCGGCATTTCAAAAGGCCCCTTAGAAAGAAATCGCAAGGTATCAGATCTGGCGATCAAGGTGGATAATATAACAACGGCCAAGCAATTACTTATTGTGATTTTCTATATTGTTTCATTTTAACTTGTATATTTTTAGTGCCTCCTGAAGATGTTTTAAATTAAAACGAAATATGGAGGTATTTATTTGGTTTTATTTTGACAGACCGATTACCTGTATATTACTCTGATTGTTTAATATTTACATCCATTGAATGTAGATCGTAAAATCCAGATTGTATCTATTATTATAGATATTTAATAAATAATGAACAACGCATTATCTTTTTGACAAGAATTATTTTAGTACTTGTCAGTGCAAGACTGCCAGCATTTCTATGTGGTTCTATTGTAACGCACCCAGTAAAAGGATTCCGTCTTCTAGTCTTCGACATTAACATTTGGCAAACGCCTAAGAAATCGCATCGCATACAATCGCCCTGCTTGATCTACATAATTATTTTGAAGCACCAAGAGCTATCAACATATCGTAATACTCATGATTTGAGTAATACTGAAACATTTTTTCTAAAGTTAAAATACTAACATATCCTTTGAATAACAAGAGCAGAAATGTCAAATAGGAATTTACGCACCACAATTGCAAAGCCTTCTTGGATAATGTTTAGCTACTGCCGGAGGATAATTCGAACAAATGCTACAATATGTTGGCCATGCATTCAATTTATGATAAATATACAGGGTGTTTCAGACCACTCGTCCACTATCTTTTTCTCGCGATCTATTGCAGCTAGACTAATGCGACAAAAAATTTAATGACAAAACCCCACCTAAAGAATCATTCGAAAATATTTTTAACTTCCGGAAACGTTCCATTATACCGGAAGTGAATAGCAAGTTTCTTATTTTAAATGGAATCATATGTTTTTTCTTATCTCAATGAATTCTACAGATTATTTGAACACAATTTTCACTAAAGTTCTCTATCCCTAAATCCAACCGTTTTTGAGATATTAACGATTTTGTCAAAATTTTGACGTTTTCATCTCTTTCGAAAACATGCCATATTTTGTAAACCATTAAAGATAATGATCTCATTTTACTAGTATCCAAGAAAAATAGTTGTTCCTACCAAATTCTGTCAAAAGAACCACTAAATTGTATACAGAGTGTTCATAAATCGATTGTCAATTCGAATACATTTAACCTTAGAAAACTCTTTTTTTTCAAATGTAACATTATATTTCTAATTATACCATACAATGTAGAAATAAATTCTCCGTCGATAGGTATAAATGCATATACCTATTCCTAGTCGTTTTCAAGATATCAACCATTATTTACTTGGCAAGCCAAAAGTTTAGGGCAGGGTACTTGGATCATAGAGTGGGTGCTATAATTTAATGAGTAAGAGAAATAGGTGACTAAATACAAAAAGGCAAAAGACCGCAGTGTTTTCGGAGACTCCGTGTTAGACGGCCCCCACAATCATCATCTTATACGTAAATCTTCTTTGGTTTCTTGTTAAATTTGCCATAAATCACAACATTTTGTAGTTGCCATTAATATCGACAAAAAATTAAGGAGTAAATTCGGTAAAAACACAAATATGGCTTTTCTTTTAAATTAAAAAAAAAAACACTTAAATTTCTGTCTTTGGTTGTTTTTTTTTTTGATATAGCACTTGGATATACAGGATTATCCATTTAATTCCCTTTTGTCAAAACATACCCCTTACTTTTGTCGATATTTTGGTGTCCCATTTAGTTGTCAAGATGTCATGAAATGTTCAAAATGCCTGCCAGCTACTTTTTGGCAGAAACTTAACCTATTTTTGAACTCTATTAAGACGTTTTAAATATTGACAATCCGAAAACAAAAATAATTGAATTTCCTCTAACGCGGGAACGGTGAGCAGCATTCAATTTAACAACATAGATATTCAGAGCAAGGGAACTGCGGTATTTCTTGGGTTGGTAGTTGATACCCATCTTTTATTGTCAGACCATTTGGCGATCGTGGCGGTTATTCAAAATTTAAAATCAACTTTAGGTTCAAGTTCTTTGTTGAGTATCTATTATGGTTTATTATACCCAATCTTATCATATGAGATAGTGATCTGGGGACAGACATGCAATGCGCATGACCTGCAGCGCATACTCATAATTCAAAAAAGGATAATTAGAGTAATTTGTCATCTACATCCTCAAACTACCTACAGAGATATTTTTAGAAAGGAGAAGATACTAACATTAATCTCAATCTATTTATATAAATTACTAACATTTACATATGATAATAGGAATAAATTGCAAACATCTAGTATGATTGATAACGTGAATGTTAGAAATCCTGAACAATTTAGAGTGGATTTGACATAAACGAAGGGCTTTAAACAATTTTTTATTTACACTGGGCCCTATTATTTTAAGCTTCTCCCTGATGACGTTAAGCAAACCAGAATCGATCTTTGTTCAAGCGGCGGCTCAGAGCTTATCTTTGTGCTAAATGCCCTTATAGCATAAGCGAGTATTAACTAGGCCGGCTATATTTTAACAGTATTTTTTTTGTGACCTACATTTTTATATGTGGGAAGGTCTTTATTTTTACCTTTACTAAAACTTTTTGACTACATACGTATGTATGTATGAATATTTATATGTTGTGTATGGTTAGCACTGCCAATATATGTTAAGATCTGAAGGCAATAAAGTATTGTTATTTATTATTATTATTATTATTATTATTTTCTGGCTCAATACCTGCGTCAATATCTAATTATTTTTCTTTGCCATACCACACAAAAAGGTTCTACTTGATTTTGAACGGATTTTCTTGAAAACCCCTTAAAATATTTAAAGAAGTATCTGCTTCTATAGCAGGACACTTTTCCTTTGATAGATCTCTCCTCTTAAGAACTCTTTTTTCCATTTTACTTGCAAGACACTGAGTTATCGGCCTTTCAGGGTAGATATTGTTAAAAAGCTGATTAACTTATTATGGCGTTCTAGTTTTATCATTATACCAAAATTATCGAAGAAAGTGAGAGTTGCTATTGCAAAAAAATTAAGAAAATCACGTACTAATATATTCAGATGTTGCCCCAAAAACGTAGAATTACAAGTAAAAATTGATGTGTATTTGAAATTTTCCAAAGAATCAATATTCACGTTTTACCAAATGTCTTCCTAATTTTTGCTCACACTGTATGTGTATGTGCTAACTATTTTAATCACTCGCCCACCATTTTTTTTTTCTCGCAGTCCATTACAATTAGATTAATGCATCAAATTCTTTATGACAAAACCCTAGCCTCATTGAATTCCATGCATAATTTAAATATTTTGATCCTATGCGAGATGAATTGGTTTTGTGATATAACAATTATCGTAAGTGACAGTTCGTATAATACAAGGTGTTTATAATTTCTTAAATTTGGCATATCTCATTAAATAAGCCAATAGTATTCCCAACATACATCAAATGCCTTTCCCAAAGGACTTACTATAACTTGATTAAATCACGTTGTCAAGGTTTACATTTCGGTTTCAGATCCAAGCTTCATTATTATGGATCTTGTGTTATCCGAATTGCTTTGGCGTTAATACGATATATGTGTATATGTTGTCAGCTGAAATACGTTGCCTACATATATGAAACACGTTATCGTAAACAAACCCGAAATAATTTTAGTGGTATAATTGACGTAAGAGTTTACACACGCCACTTCACTGGCTTTATGAGTTTTATATGCGTCTTGTAATTAATGTATTCCCTGAAAAATATCTTTTCTTCTTCAAAACATATATAACATATTTAAAACGTTAGCTGCCTCTTTTGCAAATTAAAAACTCACAAGAACACAATATAGAGATTGATCGAGAACTCATTGAGAAACTAACGCACATGTTAAATAAACGAAAGTGGAGATTTAGCACGTATGTGCCGCGGTCATTATCCATACTATACTTTGCTGGAATTCCGCGTCCTGCCCCAGGATCACGATACTCGAAACTCGATTCGAATTCGCCATGTTTAATCGAATACCTAAAAATCTTATTCACAATACTCGATTTCACGAATTTATTCGATTCGTAATACTCGATTGCCAGGGAGCTACCGAGTTATAATGCGGCGCATGAGATCGTGACATTCGTAACTCTCCCGCTCTTTCTAATTCATTATTCGGATGTATTATGTATATAAAGTGGTCGGTAAAGACTGTAGGTAAAAAGTCCAACGCGTTTGTTCGTATAATCAGGTACAAATTCAATATTTCGAGATAACTCAACACATTCAACAGCTATTACCAGATAATTATTATTAGAACGAATTTTGAAATTATTAATTATATAACATGGTGTAGCAAACAAAATGCTGCCAGTTTTTAGAGAGCGTATCTTTCAGCGACGTAGGTCTCTGCAGAATTTACGATTGCAAAAGGAAAGGAGAGCTCTGAGGGAAAGACAAAATCCATTTTTGTTACCCAGATAATAAATTTATTGAATTATTTAGACTTAATAACAAATATATTGCTGCAATATTTACTACTAGGTATAACAACTATACTCACTTTGATAAAGTGATGCAAAAAAAATAATTCACTTTTCTCTGACAATAAGTAAAGACGACTAGTAATGACGTAGTAATAAAAAAAATAAAAAAAAATAAGAATTTGTCAAAGTAATCAAACGTCAAGATGTCGTTGCTCACTTGCTTCAAATTCTACCTTTCATTTGAACTAATTCCGCAGTAAAGTACATCATTTGTTTCCAAGACACGATGATAACCGAAACTTAAGCGAAATTAATTCGATCGAGTATTGTGAGTACTTCCCGATATGTGAATCGACTCGAACCTCGAACTTGTCGAATAAAGTCGATCGTATCTCGTGATCCCGGGGCTGGTGCAGTTTCAGAACATGCATTGCATTATGTCGGAGAAACGGGCAAGAAAATTAGAATTAATGAACATAGAAAACAAGCGAAATCTAATTTCTATCAGCACTTGGAGAACACTGGCAATACATGCAATAACAATAAAAAATATAAAAATTATACATCCAACAAAGGTTATAAACTAAAGTTAGTAGAAGAATACACAATAGAAAAATTTAAGAAGAACAACAATGTAGTATTACTGCACAAGCAGCTAGATTATAATACACATATCGAACCAACATACAGATACATACATAAATAACTCACAATCAAATTAATCAATCAAATTTTAATTTATGTTCACATAAATTTCATATATTTACATTTCATTCCATAACTTTTATGTCATAACTTCATAACAAATTATTTTAATCATATTGTAAGAATTTGAGATTAATTTTAGTTATACAACCCATCATACAGACAAACATTTAAGACATTTATACGTGATTGTATTCACATACGCAGATATAGCAAGAAATTGTTTATTTTAGAATATCAAGTATAAAACAGAAATCACATATATCTAGCCCATTTTCTCTGTTACAACAGTGCCTACAATTATGTTTAAATTTAAAATTTTTGGCCGATAGCATATTAATTTGTCATTGTTTTGTGGTGTTTTATTTATTAGTTAAATTTTATTACAATATAAAATTTAAAAATTTTTACGTTTTTGTAGGTACAGTTAATTGTAGATTTGTGTTTGTACTATAATTATGTATTTACATTCACATAATATGCACCTGATGATGGCAATGCGCCGAAACTGATCGTAAAAAATAATAAAAATTAAAGATTATCTAAAAAACAGCGGTTTTTTGCTATTAATATACCATATCAATCCCTACCAACTGTTGTAAACTGTTGTATTATTCTTTATTTAATACGTCTTTATATTTTTACTACAAGTGGAGTTAAAAATTTACAATAAAATTGTTAAGTTTAAAATTAACGATATTTCAAGTTGGTTTTTAAAAATATGTGTACAGAGTGCGCCACATTCGATACTTTTGTAAGGAACACATATTTCTAAAGGAATTAGGCAAAATCTGACCTATGCTTCTGGAACTCGATTTTAAAGAGGAATCAATTGACGAAATCCGTATTTTTATATTTCCTTAATATAAGAAATGCAGAACGTTCTCATAAAATCTGCAATTCCTAAAAATCCTTATAACTTTTTTATTTCTGAAAATGCTTAAATTATTTAAAAACTTTATTAGGGAACTTTTTTATGCAGAATTCTATGTTCTAATTTTTTGTTTCTTTAAACTCGCGTTCTTTGAGATATTATCAAGATTTTTATTTTTTATATGGAACACCGATATATTTTTATATTATTGAAAAACATCTAAAATTACCTTTAGTATGATATAGCACACTTGATATTTTATTTAAAGGGTTTTAAAAATATTTGATTTTTTCTTTGCAATTTCACAGTATTTTAAGATAGGCGTGGATGTTGGTAAATAATCAAAAAATTGTTTTAAATAAAAATTGTATTTTATGAAAACGCTTTGTATGTCTTACATTAAGGAAGATATTAAAAAACGAATTTCACGAATCGATTTCTCTTTAAAATCGAGCTCCAGAAGCATAGGTCAGATTTTGTCTGATTCTTTTGGAAATATAAGTTTTCTGTGTTTCCCTGCATAAAGTATTGAATTTGGCCCACTCTGTGGAACAGTTGCATATAGAACTCTACAACTAAAATCTTAGCAACTTCTCAATTTTTTTTTCTTTGTTATATGTATATATGGGTAGCGTCCTAACTAAAGGTATGTAGGCAACCGGTTCCAAGATTAGAGAGAGAGAGGGAGAAGGAGCTATTACTAGCAAAAAACTGATGCCTATGCAAAATACAAACATTTAAACACGGTCACCATGGTGAACAGGCATGTAATCTCCGAAAATCGTATGGAACGCCTTATATATGCATTTTAGAGTATTTCACCAGTGCTAACTCCATCTCACTTCCTATGCTCTTAAATGAAAAATAATTCTCTCTCTAATGTTGGAGTCAATCAGTGCGAAATACATGCTAGGTATAATACATTTATGGTTAGGTATGTTATTTAACCTCACCTTTTGCCATCACATAGTTTTTAAACTTACTGGAATACGCCTAATCACGTGACATGTATTAGAATAAATTTTAGGGTGATTACACGTGCTGAACATATCGCCAAAAAAAAAAACAAAAGATTCCGCCATAATTTAATAATAAAAGAATTCCCATTGTTGTAGCATTTATAATGCGCTCACATGTGAAAGCGAAGAAGTTTCGATTACGCTATTATATTATTCCTTTTGCTTTTACGAAATATATAAGAAATTAGAAAATGTGATGGATTTAAAGAATCGATAGTCTAGATGCCTGATAGGAAACCATTATTGAGAAACTATTCGCGCATAGGAGCAACAAAACCGAGGATGCCGCGGAATTTGATTGAACGGGTTCGCTGCGGCGTCCTCGAATTATGGTGCCTTTTATTACATTTCAATAAAACATTTCTCTTTATTTGGTAATTGATCCACCACTAGAACCAATATTGATTTCTTAATGCGCTTGAAAGTTTATCTAAGGTTTTCCATGATCAGCAACCAAATTGTCCAATTTCAGGAAGAAGTTCTACATTTATGATCGATCATACGCCGGACTGAGAGAACGTCGTCGTTATATTTTTAAGGAAAGAAAACTGAATTATGCATTGTTTTTTTATATCCAATTGAAATAGGTACTATAGTCATTTTTAAAGTTAAAATCATTTTGATTTTCTTAATATACCCACTGGGAAAAGTTGAAAATAAAAATAATGAGAAAACAGGGTATTATAGTTAGATTAAGTTGTATAACCTTTCTGCAGTACACACGATGTCAAAAAAGTAACGCATAATACTCATAACGCCTTTATTAAGTGATTTTTTGAGAAAAAACACGTCTATTTAATTTCTATAAAACAAGCTAGTTGACAAAAGAAAAGCTGCTTTTATTTCTTGTTTCCTTAGTTTGACGTCATCATTTCTTTTTTTTTTTTAATGGCGAATGCCATTGTCATTAAAAACAAAAATAAATTCTCTTCTCTCTTTCGAATACGATGATATCCAATACTGTGTCTAGAGACGCGCATTTTGAAAATTATACCGTGACCAGCATAAGTATTGCAATTTTTTTTGGGATAGGTTGTGAATGTCTAGAAATCCTTAAATTTATTTTGCCACACGTCGCGTGACCACTAATTGTAAGTTTGGCGGTGAATTTTAAAAAAACGCCATGAATCTGCAAAAAGTGAGGTTAGGTGACATGATATCCAAAAAAGTTATTTGAAAAGTTACTTAGAATTCAATTTCAAGGCTTTTTGCAAAACATATTCAAAGAGAAATAAAAATCTCAATTTTTCCAAATATTGTTTAATCGAATTACATATTTCGTTTTCAGTAGCTTAACTGCAGTAAACTGCAAATTTGGTCAATTTTTGCATAATTAACACAATGAAAATTGGAAAGTACGTCTTCAGTACAACAGTTGCTGTTGCAAGGCACTGTATCTAGTAGTAATGAATAAAATTTTAGAAACATTTTAATTCTGAAGCACTTAGCAAACATTACAATAATTACATAACGCAAAAATGATACAGTATATGCAGTCATATTTTGTATATTTTTTGAGGGATCCGACGCTATTCCAAGTTAGGTTGGTAATTACATTTTATTGTAAAACGATATAATTTTTGTTATGTAGCTAATTTATAATTGATTTGTTTTCCTAAAGCTAAATTTGGTAAAAAGAAGTATAAATTAGGAACCTCGGATCAGAATTAGAAAAGGAAATGAAATGGGATAAATGAGATAACAAAACTTTTTAAAATCTCTTCATAATTTTACAAAGTTTTAATAAAATATCATGAAACCATTTCATGGCTACTGCTTATTTGGAAAACTTTGTCTTACGAGCGGTGGCGCTACTAACATATCACACAAGGCGGGATACCATTGCCCTTATTCCTGAAATTGAAAAATAAATAGGAAACTCGAATTGGAAAAGAAATATTTTTCCCTAACTAATTCTTTAAGAGAAATAAACAACACGTTTCAGGTCTTTAAAAAAAATCTTTTAAAAGATCTCCTTAAGAATCTCCTTACTATATCGACACCTTGTATAAATGAATACTGGGCATTGGATAATGGATTATTGTCCCTGAGAGAATACCTAGTTGTACCTGTCAGTGAGCCCCGATATTCGAAGCTACTTCATTACGAAAACTGAAAGTTTCGCACCTACATATGTGGGTCCTGGGAAAATTATATTGAAAGGAAACAATTCTAGCAATGGTAATCTCCTATTATTATTATATATATATTATTAACAAATTGTTCATACATATTTTCTGAAAGAAGAATTTAGAAGAGAAAGTTCGTCCAACAAGTCAATGCCCTTAAGGAGGCTCAGAATTTTATTGAATGAGATTGTTTTCAGGTCTTTTAGGAAACCTCTATAATCACATCTCGATTAGTGATAAGTAATGGTCATCAAATAAATATTGCCGATCCGATTGTTAAATCCTTCGACGTATCCTTGTCTCATGGCTACCAAAGTTGGTTAACGCCAGTATTTTTAAGTGTTTGTAAGTACTTCGCAGATTCTGTCACAAACCAGACTCCTTACCTTGCCCTTACTGGTTCCTGCTGACTTGAACTCATTGCTGATATCCTTGTACTCCTTTGAAGCTCCTTAGATTTAACATTACTTAAATCCGTGCCCTTTCAAAGATTTGCGATGGATTCTTTGCCTTGAACTAGGTTCTTGTGTCGTGGCTGTGGAAGGTCATCTATAATACTCTTCCAGTGAAGATTTTCTTCGTGAATTGTATGAAATTGATCCTCCCACTACTGAGCGGCAATTCTACTTCGCAATCACGAGTCGTTTTTAAATCAAATCCGCTGCTGTTGATTCATTGTTGTCTCATGCTGTCTCGTTGAAACTTTCATTGGATTTTTTCAACGTTTACGGTGGTATTTTAGAGTCTTCGTCATGCCTTTTTAACTCTCGATACTCTTCTTATTACAGTTGGTTTGATTTACGCCTTCCACCTTGGATTGCGAAGTATACTAAATCAGATCCTCCTTCTCCACAACAATGTGAAAAACTTTAAATTTAGAAAAGCTTCTAGAGCTAATGACGAGAGAAAGATATTGCTTCCGTAATTGCCATACTTACAATTCTTTGTATGGATGTCTTAGAGTGGCTCTAGCTTGTTGTGCTTTCTGTCACCAAGCGCTAGCCCCATAGGTTGTGGTTGTACGTCATCTGCATAAGTCTGCACCTCGACTCCAAACGCAACGGAAATATAACCCCTGCCTATGGGCACCCTTTGCCTCGCTAGCAGCGGTCCAGCCTGCTATGATCCGCATAGGGGGTGAAGATTGTTAAATGCTCCGTGTATGAAAGGGGATTGTAAAAAGAATTGTCCCACAGAAATCGCCAACATTTTTCATTATATTTATAATGATTTGCCTAATTGCTACAATTGCAATAAATATACACAAATTATAATACCTAACATATGCAATAAAAGTTTATATACATACATAACAGTTTATAGACAAAAGTTATAGCAAATTGTGTAAGGATGTGTACCACCACAAACTGATAAAGAATTTATCGCAATATTAGAGACAATACTTTTACCTAATGTTTGTGAACGTTTACTGTATGACACGGTCGTAATACTTTATAGGTTGATATAGAGAACACAGAAACGAATAAAACTGAATGATAAAAATTTATCGTAATTTTTACAGTAATCCGTGGAATAGATTTTAGTATGCCATAACTAGTTTTGCCACAAGTTTGATGGTTGTTGCCGAAGTAGAGTAATTCATGCTATCTCCATTCTCGAATAGTCCCGACTTGCGATACTCCGACTATAGGTAGGCTGTTAGATCTATATACAGTGTGCCCCCGGATAGGCTGCACAAGAGGGAAATTTTTCGTTATTGCGAATTTAACGCAAAAATGTCATCCTTTATATAAAATTTTGCTTATATCAAAAGCACCAATTGTGAAACAAGAAACTAAATATTCTTTTTAGCGGCTTAGAAAAGTATGAAAACTGAGCTAAAGAAAAAATATTTTATTTTATTTAACGTGGAATCCTCCAGCCTCTACACACTTTTCAGCTATACGTACAAATTCTTTAATATTGTAAATCGTATCTTCAGTGACAGAATTTACCGCTTCTCTAATTTTTTGTTTTAAAATTTCGGTATTGTTACCCAGATTAGCACTATAAACATGCTGTTTGACATATCCCCATAAAAAGAATCTAATCCAATGTCCTATCCGTAAATAACAGTCTAAATGCAAAGCGCCATGACCATTTCTCAATTCATGTACAAAAATCGGTTTATACGGTTTAATTTTGTTTTCTTTAAAAATTCTTTGTAAATATGATTTGCTAGTTAACTAATTTAACTGTGCAGACCATTTTCGTAAGCATAATTTTGAATTTCTTTCTACAGAATCTAGAGTCAATATTGTTGCGGCATGTATTCTTTTTCTTTTCTTGATGTCATGTACACTACATGTTCTTTCAAAGTTATAAGCCTCACCAGTTCCATAATAATGAATAAGGTAATTTTTTTGTTCTAAAGTTAGCATTACTGGTAAGTAAGTTTCAGTAAAGAATCACAAATAACACCTAACCTGATTTACTTATTAGATTATCATGGAAGATGACAGGACAACTAAAAACATGAAATTTAGAAACGCTTTTGCTTAAATCTTTGTGTTTTTGTAATTTTCTCAGCTATTAAAAAGAATATTTAGATTTTTGTTTCAGAATTGCTGGTTTTGAGACAACAAAAAATTTTATAAAGAATTACAATTTTTGCGTTAAGTTTCAAATAAAAAAAACTTATTCAGTCCATCCGGGAACACAGTGTATATATTATACACTGTGTCCCCGGTATATACACTGGTATATACTTATGTATTAGTGATGTAACGAATACGTGATTTTACGCATTCGCGAATGCGAATATGTGCACTAAACATTCGCGAATGCGAATGTGAATATTAACTTTTTAACTTTACTAGCATCATCTATTAGTTTTCAGTATATAACTATACGAACGAATTAAGCACACGCAGAGAATTAAATTTCTCCATCACTGCAGCGAAACTAGCCAAGTACAACCGAATCATTTCGACTTTTTACGTCTTATTCTTGTCAATTCAAGTTTTGTTTTGAGGTTATTGATGGTTATTATAATGTAAACTGCAAATTTGTGCTCAAAAGGTTGTTTTAGGATTTCAATGAATTTGAATATTAGTTTTTTTTTTCTAAATAATCCATTTTAACAGGATAATTCGGTATTCGCAATATTCGATTTTTTTTGCGAATGCGAATGTGAATATTCAAAAACATGCGAATGTTCGCGAATGCGAATATTCGTTACATCACTATTATGTATATACCAAAAATAAATACCCTCACACATTAAACACTAGCACTAAATAATCATCTAGGCGCATTTAAAAGAAAGATACTATGCAAATATTACAGTGAAAGAAGGAATAAGTTTACACAAAAAAAAGATTAATTACATATGCTGCTTACCAAAATTAAAATAGCCTTAAATTTTTTTACACATAAAGATAACTTAAGGAAAAAGATGCTGGTCTAAACCAAAAACAAACGTGTAGCATGTAGCCAATAAAATTGCATTGCGGCTTTAGTGTTAGCTCTGATCGTGTTTTTTTTATTTGTTATTATACTAATGACACAGATTCATAGAAGGAGCAGTAAATTATTGGCATTTTACGGTGGTTACCATTTAGAAACATTAAGTTTCTTAAATTGTGTAATGCATTACATCTAAGTGTGCCCCATGCATAGTAGCGGAACACTACTTACTACCATGTTTACATGGTCTTTCTAAAGATCTTGTCTTTAATGAATGTAATTTACATAACACTTTTCCTTTCGAATTTAATGATAGCAATACTATTAGACGAAATCTCTTTTCCTAGTCGATGTTTAACAGAACTTTTGTATCTTATCATACGCCTATAGTAACATCTCTTCTTTCTGTAACGGATGCAGTTTCTGTCTTGAAGTACGTACGGCGTATTGATAAAGTACAAAAATTCAATACCTTGTATATACCTCCGCTAGGTGTAGATGCGAGGTAAGCAATACCTTGGCTAGGAAAGGATAATAAAAAAAGGAATTACACAGATCCATAATTTTAAAAGCATTTCATTATTGCCACTAGGTTTTCCCCGTTGTCTACCATGCACTTTGATCTAGAGAGCATTGCTGACGGGTGTAGAACTTCGTATACTTCAGCGAAACCTAGTAGTGTCTCTTCTTGTTACTGCCTGACCTTATTCGGAATGCATCCTTATTATTGTAGCACTCAAATCCTTTCCTATTTGCTGCACAAGATTGTCCAATTAATCTAATTTACTGTATGCTACAGTTTTGAAGTCAAACTTTTTTTTTCGTGAAGTATATTTACTTATATATAATTTTAAATCAATATTACGTTAGCTCCAGTTTAACTTGCCAATCAAATAGCATGGTCATTCTTTTTACAAATTTTGAAGTACTTACACTGAGAGAAATGATATTATTTCAACAATTTTTGCTATCTCAAAATCTATATATTGCTCAAATTAAACAATTATTTTTTGTTAAAGTTTCAGTATTTAAATCAAAAAGATTTAAATTTAGAGAAAATTCTAAAATTTATTGGGCTTGCCTAAAATTATATAATATTATCTTTGTGACTAGTGAATGCGGTTATAAATGATAACCTAAAAAATGTGGTTCGCACTGAAAAATAAATTGTACAGTATTAATGTAGATTAAATATGTCATACAAACATTTACAGATATAAACATTGACTTAATTACTTGTTTATCATAACAACATTAACCAAATGAATAAGCAAAAATATAGGGTATATCTGACTTGCTCGGTTAAAATTTATTAACATGCATGAAACAAAACTGTGGAAAAAGTTCCTATAAATAAATATATGTATCCAAAGTGCTTGCTGAAATAGTCCCATGCATTTTTGAAAATTGCCAGTAATTAGTAACAACTTTTATCTTAACGCAGCCAAACTAAATTTCATATCATCCATAATTTGTTATTAACACAGTTCATTGAATGTAAAGCGATTAAACGTCGGGGCAATTGCAAGAAATGGCCTTAGTCAGCACTAATACAAGCTTCCACTCTAGAAATTGGGGTGATATCCATATGATCCGCATCAAAGCTACAACTTTTACTTAGGAGTTAGATGGTATGAATTCAAACTAATAACAGTTTGCGTCTTGTATGTCTAGAATTTGCGAACAGGTTTGTGAACTCACAAAGTAACAATTAGGTTTATAAAATATCCCTCGCAATAATAATGATAAGAATAAGGAATTGTTTTCAAGATGTTGTTATTGGAATGTGTGGAAGCTTGAGTCATGAATTCGAGAAACGCTTTGAAGATGGCAGACATTTTGAACACCTAATTAACATTTTTTTATTTAAAATATTTCAAATTTATTTTGAATTTTCAATTTTCTTTCTTAAGTCAAAATTTGATCTTTACTCTTTTTTGTTGCCAACAACTGGTTTACAAGGCATTTCCGATGATATAATTAATAGAAAAGAAAACAACAGAACAACAGAAAAACAACAAAATAATTGGTACAGGGAAAAAACAAACAGAAATTACAAAGATTGCAAACTTTTTACAGCATTAAATAGTTAACGAATTAATGTGTTTCTGCTAATAACTCTTCCTGCATCAGGAGAACATTTTTCCTGGGAAGAATCCCTCTTAATTATTCCAGTTATTGGCAGAAATACATTAATTCGGTAAACAGAAATTAATTTAGAATTTACCAAATTGTTATCTTTGTAATTAACACCCTGTATGACATAATTATTTATATAATAGTTTAAACTCTTTGCTAACGATTTATATTCACTTTCTTTGTTATTATAATTGATGTGGGTTGAAAGTTATGCCAGGATATATGATAATATCGTGTTTTGCTGGGTCCAGAGCCCGTATGTGGGATTACTAAGGATTCCGCAAGAAGGGAGATCTGGACCTGGTTAGATAAGTGAGCAACTGAAGGTACTCAGGCAGCAATATAATAGGGAGAGATCTATTGGAGCCCTCGAAGGTTCTCAAGTTCCCACTGGGCAAGATACTGGGCTTTATAGAGAACACCAAGCTGGTCGAGTGGAAATTAGAGAATTAATTGGGATGGTACAATGAGCACCTAGCTCAAGTGCCCGGACCCACCCTAACTTTAATGAATGAATGAATGAATCGTGTTTTGCTTCCAATTCGGGCATTTTTTTTTGAACAAGTTGGCCACGGCGGAATAAAATGCAATACTAAATTTCAACGGCAAGCTAGGTTTAGTTTGATATCATTTAGCTAGTATTAATTTAGAAGCATAATACGGTATATCATAACCCATTTTTCTCATGTAGCAGAAGTACGACATTTGGTTCCTATGACGACAAGTATGTTTATACTACCTGTCAAAGAAAAAAAGAAGTGCCATAAGTTAAAGTACCTTAACAAAAATTGTGTGAATTTGTGTAAAATTGTCTAAGATTGTGCACAATAATTGTTGGATTCGGTAGTCGCGAAGGACTCATTCTAAAATTTGTCATGTGTTCATATATCACTATTTCAAAGCTATAAAGGATATTTCGTACGACATATATTTATTTAAATTGAGATTTTTATACAGTAAATTACTGCTGTTTGCAAAAAAATACTACCTATGCTTTATTAGCTCTGGATTCCATGCACTTTTATGATATCTATTAATCAAATATAAACATTTGTACCACTCGCTTTCTTATAATTGTAAACGTGAATTCTAAAACCAATTGTTTAACTCAAAATCAATTTCCAGTATCAATAAATTTTCAATATAATTATAGATGGCATTTTTGTCAATGCCTATACTAAAGTTATGTTTTTGTTCACCATATCTATAAATAAGGGGATTTCATTGAAAAATACTAAATATCCAATTGCAAACTATAATTATGTGCACTATAGAAGATTAACTCCATTACCAATAATGTTCAAATTTGTAGCATAACGACATGCATTTATGCAAACCTTGCGCTGTCATATGTAATCGCATTATCGTAATTTGCGTACTTTGTTAGAATTAATTGGGCCTGGTTTCTGTCCTGGCTATATTTATCCAATAAACATGTAGGGTCGCATTGATGAACTCTGATTGTTACCTTGTAGGACTGTTAACTTGATAAATGTTATTCAGACATGTGTTTGTTGATTTTCGCCTTTTATTTATATCGGAAAATGTATAATCAAAGAGTCAATACAAAAAATTGTACAGTATTTTATAAAAACTTCCAAGTATGTTTATAATTGATGGATCGGATATCTGATCTGTCAGAAACTAGTAATATTGAAGAATTATTATTGGTAATACACGCGATATTGTATACGTAATACTGTATGAGAAAATATGAGAATAATTTGGAATTCTAGTATAATACCATAATACCCACGATGGTCAGTCACATTTGTCACTTTCAACGTTACTTTTTTATGAGGTGAAATTGGAACAGCTGAGCCAACTGAGCGTTATAATAAAGTATATGAATGACACGGACCTTTTCACGTGAATACACGAAAGCCGACTTAGGACAAGCTGTGGAATTAATGGAACGGCAGAATACAATAATGTGCCTCATCGCACGAAACCCCGCGGTTGATGGGATTTAGTAATGCCAGACTAATGAACAACGGCTTCCATTTGAACGAGACAAATTAGACATTATTACTGATTACTGCTTGATTATATGTGACTTTGAACGTCTCAACTATTTAATAATTTCCCTCTTGGTGAATATAACAATACTTTATTTGGATAACAGAAATAATATCGTTTTACAAAATCAATATATGTATAACGTGTAAACAATATTCCACCGCCTTTCATTTCAGAAATAAGTAAATATGTATTGATTTGAAACTTTGATATATAAAAAAGTTCTTGTTTCTAACTTTCAAAATTAATTCCATAAATTTAATCATTAAAATAATAAGTAAAAGTGAAAGAAAGGGCAACAAAGTAAATTGTATACAGAAAAATAATTTAATTGACGAAATTGCATTCTAAACAAAATAAAAAAGGACAACGAAAACATAAAACACCAGAAATAAAATGTTCATAGTTCATTTCTACAAACGTTTTAGCTGTAGTTTTAGTGGGGTTGATATATCGATGGTGTTTGAGTAATTTCTTCAATTTTATTAACGATATGCTGTTGTAGTAATTTTTCTATTCTATTTTTAAATGAATTAGAGAATATTTCATGTAATTCGTACTATAAAAATAATCACAAGAATTTAATTAGCACATTATATACCCAATTATAAGCTATATTTCAAGCTTATCTCTTTAAATCTTAAGGTTTCTTATACTACAAAAAAAAATCAAAGCTTAAACGTTAATGCAACTTTTTTGTGCATTCTTGTTTAACTATGATGTATTATAATTGTAATTAATATATAGTTTAAATACGTCGTGCTATCAAATCCGGACTCTTAAGACAGTATTGAATCACAACTGCTTGGTGACATTTTATTACGGTCGGGTTGTTACCTGAATGTCCTGACTGAAAACGAATAATTCGTTGCATCGCAGGCATAACTAACAATGAAACATGCAGATCATGGTTTAAGAAATTTGGTATATTGCCTCTGCCTATAGTGTATATTTTGTAGAAATCCTAGTGTATGTTTAAGTATGTTTACAATAATAGCAATAAATTTCGGCTAAATTCTGACGTTCATTCATACAAGATGAGAAGTAGAGCAAATTTCAGATTGCCCCTAAATCGATTTGAAATCACTAAATCTCCGGTTTCGGTTAGACTTCGCCTTTTTAACTTGTTGCCCGATGCTATTAAGAGACTACAAACCTTAAAGAGATTTAAATCTACTTTGCGAAATCTTTTGCTTCAAAATTGCGTTTACTTGTTTGACGAATATTTCGTTATTCCAAGGAGTACAATCATGTTTAGTGTCTTTTTATGTTAATGTTATTTCTGTTTAAGCTTATTTTACAATTTATCTATATTAATAATATGTATGTATGCATTTCTGACTTATCCAGTATACTTTTTGTATTTTTAGACGAATATACCGGGTGTGATGCAACGTTCCCTAGCCAATTTATTATTGCCTTTTTGAAAAAATGTTTCAAATAAATGTTGCCTCGAATCACATTCTGCACATGTTAAAATTAGTTTCAGTAATGGCAGACTTCCGGTTGCACGGGAAGTAAATACTAACTTTATTATTTTAAACGGAACACCCTGTATATTATTGCATTTTTGGATTCCTTGATAAATTTTAATAACAATACGTTAGGGATACATTGGGGCTAAGTTGTACCGTTTACGAATTACATGAGGTTTTCGGTACTTGGAAATACCTCAGGAAATACGAAAGTTAGAAAGATGTGGTTTTAAGTTTTCGCTTAACGATGAAACAGCACACGTCTTTTATTTTAAAATTGTTGCGTTTAAATTAGAGCGTTATTAAATAGGGATCTGTAATTTTCGAACTATAAAATCATGGATAACTTCATTTTTTTAAATTGAACGGTATAGCAATTTTCACATAAATGGATGTAAAATTCAATTTTCTTTCGATTGTATATGGGTATCATTGAATCTATCTCCAACGGCTTTGGAGATTTTTAAGTTTCTCACGATAGATACGTATTGCGAAACGCCGCCGCCAACCACCTTCCCCTCGCATTTCACCAGGCTTGCGACTGACAGCAATAATACTGGCATGCTTAGAAAGTGGCCAACAGAACTCGTAGCTTTCGTATTTCCTGAGATATTTTCAAACACCGAAGACACTGCAAAAATGTCATTTTTCTTTCAAAAAACGTCATGTAATTCGGAAACGGTACAACTTAGCCCCAATGTATGTCTAACGTATTGTTATTTAAATTTAATAAGGAATCCAAAAATGCAATAATATACAGGGTGTTTCATTTAAAATAATAAAGTTAGTATTTACTTCCGGTGCAACCGGAAGTCCGCCATTACTGAAACTAATTTTAACATTATTATTAACAACAATATGATTCGAGGCAACATATATTTGAAACATTTTTTCAAAAAAAAATAACAAATTGGCTAGGAACCGTTGCATCTTGGGCTGGACAAGCGGTATATCTAAAATTCCATATAACCGCAAACTATATGAACGTCACAAAATATGTCATTCAGGGGGTTTTAAATGAATACAAAGTGCATGATTTTAAGTGTGCGGAATTTAATTATCAAAAATTCTCCAAAAAGGTAAGATTTTGTGAACAATTATTGATCTATGGCAAAAAATTTTAACGTTCTTATCCTCAAATGAATAACGAACATTGAAATTCTAATAATTGCTAATAACATTAGCACTAAGCAAAATATAATCAGTTAGTAAGAAGATGAGTATGTGTTACTATTCAAATGATTGTTCCTAGCCATTTATTTCAAAAGTAGACTTGAATGAACCTCAACTTGGTTTTCGCTACATACTAATTAAAAAAACCATAACTAGTGAATATAATATATGCAGTTTATGAAAACAGATAAAAATATAAATGGAATAATGAAAAAATACCAATCTTCTAACAAATGTTTAAAATGATGACCATCCTTTCGGATGCATGGACAAACTCTCTCTTGAAGTGAGTGAAAATTTAACAAAAATAATTAATACTATACACTGCTTAACTTTCCTAATTGAAACGGCGTTCTAATTTCCGTCACAAACAATCGTAGGTTTCGCGTAAGCGTGTTCATTCTTGATCCCTGGTTGAGCGATTCAGTATGACCTATTAGGTTCTATAAAAGAATTAGGTAAGTTGCTTGCTCTCTTTGTAAAAATACATATGAAAATTACTTCAGTGTTCGGTGAATATAGAGTTCATATAAATATTACATACGAATTTTACAGTACAATCTTTGAAAAACACATCAGCATGTGAAATTTACTAGATGGTAGAAAATTTTACCTTATGAGGCAAATTTACCTGTAAAATTGTAGGCAACTTTGTTACCAACGATTTTACATGTAATTTTACTGCAACTTTTTTTACAGTGTACCCGCAAAGACCGTGTGCAACACTTATATTCTGCCACACGAGTACCCACCCAACGCTTTGCTTCACCAAAGTAAACACTGCCACATTAGCAAGAAATTCGATAAACAGTAGGGTTTTCGAAAGAATTACGATCTTTGACGGAAAAGGGGTTTGAAAGATTGGAATTAGGTTTAGAAACATGGTCGGCAATACCTTAAATGTAAGGTGGATATAAGGGTTGTGTTTTGGATATGTTTGATCTAGAATGTAGATGTGGGTTTATGGTATCCCTGAATATGACGTCTAAAGTAGTTATACAGTACCTATCTATACTTGAATTAAAAATGTTGCTTTTAGGTATAAACCGGCGAATGCATTGATGAAAACATCTTGAAAACGTATAGTTCACATTCAATAACTTGCCCATACAACCCTTGAATCAATTGTGGCGTTTAGTTTATTATATATTTCCAATGCGCCATCCATCTTGGATCATCCGGTATAACTCATCTCCGCACAATAAAAAGTTTCTGTAATAATGCAGCAATAATACCTGTTTTATTTTACAGTATTATTACTGTAAGGAAATTTTTACAGGAAAATTACTGAAGCTTTATAGTTTCTCAGTAAATAAGCAAACATTTATTGTAAAAGTCAAAAACATTGATGTAAATTTCTGACAGCGTTTGAATATATCAGAAATGATCCTTAAATTTACAGCGATCATACTGTGATATTAAGGGTAAGTTGGGGAAATATGATGACGCGATACAGTAAATTCACAGTTATACTGAAATTTTCACCCTCCTCTGTAGAATTACAGTAGTTTTCCTGGCGGACAATTACCGACTAATACTACTGTGTAATTTTTTTACTGTGCGGTCTTGAAGGATATAATTTATAGCCAAAACCAATCAATAAAATGAGATAGTAAACATAGCTCAAGAGATGTAATACTTCCGATATTAACCATCGAACCAAGTAGTAGAAAAAATAATTCTGAATATTAACTTTGACGACTTTAATAAACAATAACTTTGTTAGTGAAATTGTACATAAGTTTTATAGCACGGTGTATAGTATAAATACATAATTAGTAGTATTATACGTTACAATAACCGATATTAACATTTATAAATTAACTTTCCATTGCTGTCTCCAATATTTGAAGTATAATCAATATTATTTATAGGAACTTATTATATAAACTATTTTTTGCCCATAATATAAATTTGCATTTTCATTTTTCTATAAAGGTGAAAAGTGTAGTAATACACTTCAATCAGAGTTAAGACAAGGTTCTTAACTCTTAAAAATTACATACTAAATTCTCTTAAATATATAGCAGAAAAGAAAAGCATTTGCTATAAACCAGCGAATACAGATTACTAAGTAAGTATTTCTGTAATTCTACAGAAAATAATATGTGAATACAATGCAATAAAAGAAAATATTTGACAGAAATGTTGTAAGGAAACACAAAACTCCTTCGTCAGTACCAAACTACCGTAAATATGAACTTTTACTGCTCTTAATTGTGTACATTAGACCAAATAGAAATCACAATTCCCGTAATTCACTGACAATCTGGATATTCAAACAATAACGTCAAATTTCCTACCGATCGTAGAGGAAACTTTAGAAATTATATACATGCCGTCACAAGAACTTAACACCCGTGGGTACCAATGCCATCAAAATCCAGGTCTTAATTTAAGTAAATCACACAGTTGCTAAGCAAACGTCGAATTAAAATTGAATATACACGGAAAAGCTTCCAACATCTTGAGTGAATTTATTTGTGCACTTAATCTCATTGTTAGATAAATAGAATAAAATCAAGTATACTGCATCGCAAGGAAGAGCAATTCGTGCATGCCGGGACACCTGTAGCCTGAGTACACAAGTATTGATTGGAAAACAAACAAATCGGAGTTTCTTATAAGCACCAAGGCATTGTTACATACGCGGAATTTCCTCAAATTTTAATTCGTCAATATTCCATCCCAAATATGCCAATGCTATTAGATGCCGAATGTGCAAATCTTTGCGAATACAGAAGTGTACCTTGTATTAAAAATCCTCTTTCTCGGCTTAAAATAATCGCCTTACAAAACCAGATGTAACTGTTAAAACTCTATCTGAAGTTTGAATTTTAAGGTATTGTACCATCCGCGACACAACAGGAAAAACGTAAAAGGACCATTGAAAACACTTTACTCGTTCTACAGATGAAGTACAACGTATTTTAGGATCGTTTTGAATTCCAAACTTTTCATAAGTAGAAAACATGTTCATTTATAAACATTTAAGCCCTTTATAATGCGCTTAATTACAAACCCAAGCTTCTTTCTCATTTATTTTTAAATACATGTGAAAATTTAATTTATTCAGGTGCTACCTAATTCATGTTACATCAGAAAACAGGTATACATACGTACATATGTGCATATTCATCTCAACAGTTGAATAGCTAGCAGACAGTTATGTTAAAAAAAATAGATTCTTACCATTATCTATGTAAATGTCAATGACCAAACTGACAAGTAAGTAACACCTGCAAAATTATTATTCACGTCACTAACATACATATATGTAAGTATTCTGTTCGCATAGTGATCGTGATGGGAATGGATATTGATCTATTATATATGTAGTTAAACAAATCCATTTGTACATTTGGTCGATTTCCTGGTATGACGGATTCGGTCAAAAACTAACTTATCATGAAGCGTTTATAATATACCGTTACTGAATTTAGTAAAAATACTTTTAATTAATGGTGGCGCTCTAAAAAGTAATTAACAAGTGTAAAATAGTAATTGTTTTGGATTACACACGAGTAACGGAGTTTCGGTAGATAGTATCACTGTCATCAGGCTAAAATTTGTAATTAATTTAATTTTAAACATATTTGAAGTGCACGTAAATATCAATACAATTCCACAGATTTAAATTTGAGATCGTATTCTGCTAAGCATTTATTTTCGAACAGAATTTTTAAATATTTGTATAATTTCATCTTTAGTATGTTATAGCTGTTAATCGGAGATTTTAAACTTTACATTAACAACTCGTACTAAATTTCTATTGGTATTATACATTGAAGGAAAAAAATATGTATATAAAAATTTTAACTTGATGATGGTGAAAGTATCTACCGAAGCTATCATAACGTAATCTAAGTATGCAGGAATAATAAATTTACTCAACTAACAAAGAGAGACCGCGAGATGTCAACCTCAGTTTTAGTCGCGGTTTTATCAGGTGGTTGTAAGCAATCCTTGCAGCACCTACTTCAGTAAAATATTTGCCGCAGATGCCTAGGCACTTATTGCGGCAGTAGTGCGGTAATCAAGGGCTCTAAATGACCGATTTTGTGATCCAGAAGTTTGAGTTCGAGTCTCGCTAGGCAGTTTCATGTCTTTTTTCCTTTTTTTTCTATTTATTATTTTCGAAATATGTTTATTAAAGAATATTTTTATTATACAATAACGGTTCAAAGGAACTCTTCATTTCAATAAATTGTCTGTAATATCGTTATTTCAATTTACTTAGGTATCTGTGAAAATCAATATCAGTAAATATTGATTTTCACAGTAAATAGTAACATTTAAATGTATTAGTGTTAATGTAACTTGTAAAAGTTTGTAAAGTATGCAAATCTTTCATTCAAACGTGTTTTTCCCAACTCGAATCAAGTACGTTTGGTAGGTATTTAATGCTTAAAACAAAATTGAAGTTTGTGACTGTTCATTCAGTGTCACAATGTAAAAAATATATTTGGTTTCATTGATTTTATGTTAAGTATCCACAGTTATAGAATGGTGAAGATGAACACACAAAAGAAGCTACCCAAAGTCCTACTATTACAACAAATGCAATTAACAGACATGCATACAAATATTACTAATGACTTCAAGTTACTATCACACATTCCTAATATTAAAATGATTTTATAAACGACAATGTGTGTAAATTAAAATGTAAATTCCTTTCTACTTTCATTGTCACTAACAATAGTATTCTTTAATAATCATAATTTATTTTCATATAAAATAAAACAAAAAAAAAATGTAAAATTAAGAGAACTCAATTTCTTGGAGACTAGAAGTCATAACCTTTAGGTACTTGAACGACCAATTATCCCCTTCCTCTAAAAACAAGTAAGCTAAAAAATGAATAGCTGATCATCCGTGGCTAATATTTTGAATTGAGATTAACATGTCGTGGCCTTTCCTTGTAAGCCGTTGTTGACTTTTAATTTTTACCTAATTATTTTGTTTTACTAAACAAGAATTAATTGCGAAAATATATTTTTAATATACAGTCCCTTTTTTTCTAACGAGCTAGGAAGAGCTTGACTTCCTATTGGATATAAGTATCCAGAAAAAAGATGGCGGTTTCGCGCTAACAAAATTTACTAAGTGTTCGTTTTTGGTTACATAGTCCCTGCTGTGGTGATATAAACATTAAAAAGGAATAAATAGTAACAATACCAGAAAATATGTTCTTTCCACTTATTAGAACATATTTCCTGGTTTTGTTACTATTTATTCATAATACCACCAATCCAAAACTTCCAATAACTAATTAAAAAAGAAGTTACGAAAAACAGTGATATTTCGGAATATGGAGAAATAGTGCGTTGTATTTACCGTCTATGAAATGTGTATTTCTGAAAATGAACAGCTGAAATTGATTAGAAAACTTAGTGTACAAATCAAAAGAGCCTGGCTTATCTGAGAGAGCTTTCAATTTGACCGATTTGGGTAGTCAAAGTCATTTTTTTTATTGATACTTAAAGTTCTAGTTTTTTTTTCTGTTTATAGTTGCATGAAGAGAATATCACCACCTATATATGATTTATAAATCATAGGACAGCCAAAAAATATATACCGTAGCTTCTTCAAGTAAACGTTATGATACAATAGAATGGTGGAGTGGTTCGCTCATTCTAATTATTAAAAATTAAGGAGATGCTTCATTTTCATCAAGCGTAGAGGAAAACACATCACATCTTCCTGCAAATGAGACAACGAAGGCATGTTCTCTTGTTTGTTCGGAGAATCTTCGATATTACAAATGACAATTCTAGGATCCTACTAGCTCAGTATCTTATAATATTCTTTTCATTGTAGCTATAAAAACTTTAAACTTTATCACAAAAAAAAAAAATAGGAATGAACTCAATGGAACAGCCACATTTACAGCTATTGTTGTTGATAGTAAGAACCAAACCTGTTGTTTTTATTGTCTGTCTCTAATCCTGTGAACAAATCCATGTAATTCGGAATGATTTTTATACTTTCATCAGTAACTGTAGGTAACTAAATAGATCCAATTTTGTTGTAAAAGGTTGATTGGATTTACAATGTGAATAACCTCTCTACAACTACTTTACATGCTCATCATACCTTAGCGATTCCAAATACAATTCTAAATTCGCATTTAATTAATATACAATTACGTAACGTACCATAACTGCCATAATAGAATATAGTGATTTGTTTCAAAAATTTTTTGTCGTCTTAATTTTAATAAGCAGCGCCACCTAAGCTATGCTGCAGCAGACGCGCCTCGATAGTAGCATAGGAAATCGTCCACTAATAGCGGCTGTGAGGCGCCTGCGATCTCCCAAGGGTTAAGCCATGTAAAAAGGAACGCAGTCAGATAAATTTGACCTTTATTACCAGCAAATCGCCTAAAGGCGATCGCATAGGCGTTCTTTAAGGTTAAAAGTGATGAGAATTGCGGTGACTCTTCGTTTTAAAGAACGGTTTTGGATAAATCGCGATATAACATTGCATTAAAGACGTCCGATCTACGTTTCGACGCTTCAAGGTCACTTCGCTACGACCTTTCCTTTTCCCGATTAGCGCGAGGGAAATTTTGGAGGTGTCGTCGCGATTTCGGACGGATGCTTGAATCAAACTTTATTAGCACAAATCACCTAAGAATAGATGTTGAATTGAGCCGAAATCCTGTGCATCTGGGAATTAGTTCGGTATCCACACACCAACGGCGTTTTTTTACCGCGTTAATTTAAAAATGTAATTATTGGTCTTCCAATTACTTATTATTGATAGGAGATAATTTATGGCCAAACAAAAACATTCTACATAAGGCTCATTCTTTTATTCATCGATGTCTAATTAATATATAAACAAAAAAACACTATAATCAATATACACTGTTGAAAATATTACGGTGTTGGCGTTAATTTTGCGCCAGTCAAATATTTTAGTGTTGATTTTTCCAAACTTTGCCAGACGAGTTGACTACGTGTGTTTAATAGAACAGAAATTACTAGAATTTCGTGTGAATTCTTTGTTCAGATATGAGGATTGACTATTTTTCTAGACATTCAGAAGCGTCAACCAATCAGAATTTTTCCCTCGGATAGAAATATAGAAACCCCACCTATTCTAATACAGTATTGCGTTATACGCACCACCTGCATTGCACGTGTATCTGTTTTCGGGTTTGTTTCTCCGTATTAACATATCCAAACAAACCATCAAATGTGACTGACTTGCAAAATGTAACCACGTGTTATTAAACGTTAATCCCAGTGGGCATAAAAAATTTCAACATCTTAAAGATGTATTGGGAACATATATTACGCAATTAGTTTAGATTTGAATGAAATAGCATAAACATTCAATTAATTTTATAATGGTTCTCAAAAAATCGTTTTAAAATTGGCACGTTTAGTTGAAACCAAAACTTTTTAATGAGTGGTTCTTCATATTTATAATTGAGAAAACGTCTTAAAGAGAGAATATTATAGCACTAAGAAATAAGAGTTGCATATTAAAAGGACGTCGTGTTTAGAAAACGGTGTTAAATCACACAATAGATCGCATTCATTTCGTTAAACCGCTAGTAAATTTGTCTAGTCTAGATCAAATAAAATGTGACTAGAAGTATTTTATAATTCCACGTGTCAGTTGGACAAAATAACCCTTTAGCAATAGATAATACTTGACTATCTTTGCTCGTCAAATTTAAACTTCTATAGTTCTCGACAAATAACACGAAAAGAAGTGTGGACCTCTCCTTGACTATTTAAATTAGTCAAAAAGTTTTAAAATTTTTCAACAGTGTACCTATCGATGAATAAAAAAAATACACCTTTAAATCAAAGAAGACAAGATTTTTATTTTTAATGCTAAAAACACTTCTGAAATGTGTATATAAAATCCCTACGAATATTAGTTACTACATACAACAATATCCTACAGAATTATATACACATTTTGGAGATGTTTCAATGTTAAAAACAAAAATCATCGTCTCCTTCCAAGCAGACATGTTTTTATTTAGCAATAAATTTTAGCACTTTTAACTCGAATACTCACGTCAATCTGCCGATGTAAATTTAATAACATGAATGTTATATTCTATTACAACAAAAATCAAAGTTCTTTTTAGCGTTGCCGACTTATTTCAGTAAATTCCAGAAAATTAATGCGATGTAACCGAGTTCGCACGTATTTGCGCAGCCATATTGGTCGGCCTAATGGATAAGGGGCTGTTGTAGGGACTGCCAACTAAATACGCAACGTAAACGTTTAAAAAATAAAAATACTAACTTTCCGATTGTAGCGCTCCTCTTGTTTGGAGGTAGAACTGAAGGTTTGCAACTCGACTAAGTGCTTTACTTTTCAATGCAAAATCGGGCTAGTTTACATAGCATGCTTTATTAGTATTAACAGTGGTGTATATATGCGTATGTGAATGTGCCCTAGCGAAGATTAGATCTTTGATTACAGCTTTATTTTTCATTTTTGTTACAGTATTTAAGATCTAAAGAGACAAACAGACGCAAATGTCAATGACGCTAATTTAAACAAACGTTTGCATCGGGGTCATATTTTTTTTTTAGAAAATTAAATAACAACGTTATTAGTAAAGATAAACTTACAACAGTCTACAGAAAATTGTGTTATTTTTGCATATACTTAACTCAAAAATGGAACGACATATAGAGTGCTGATGCGTTCAAACTAATAATAAATATACGTTACGTACTTTTGGTATACTTTGCGTAGTTCAAAAATTTTAGAATTGCATTGCATTTCTTAGAGCTTTTGTAGGAAATTTTTTTCGCATGGTGAAAAATAGAGCTATAATGAAAGATCCAATCTTTCTTGAGCGACGATAAAATTATAACTTAGGTTCTTTAATTGCCTATTCTGCGAGCTTTCTTTTATACCACACATGGAAAACTAACAATAAGTCTATAATTACTCCTTAATTCTTTATTCTAAATGAATGTATAAAATTCAATGTGACCCAATTTAAAAATATTTCAAATTATACTTTCCAAACATTGATGGATTAAATTATCCATCTTTTATTGCATTAAAGTGATTTCTGATTCTGAAATTGTATTAATAAATTAATTTTAACATTTATTAGATTTATTAAAGTATTATGTGGAGTTTTGTAAATGTTTCATATCGATTGAAAGTAGTCTGGTACCAATGAAAAGTATAGTGATCTCATTTGAAGAAAAATCGCGGTTTTTTAGGGGCCTAAATAATAACATTATATTTAAAGACAGACACATTGCAATTTATGGGAAGTTATGTTACCTTTACCCTAAAATTCATGAGCGTATCTACTCTGAAAAATCAAACATTTGTTTACATAATGCAGGGTTAAGTCCTTTAAAACTAAGTAATGTTAAAATAAAAGGTTGAATGTTCGGTCGAACGTTCTGTAGATATGTATGTTGCAAGTATGTTATTAATCAAACCAGAAAAATTGCTTCGTAAATTCCCCACTGCATTGCACTGGTGCATGGCACGATAGCAATTTGAGACTTACTTAAGCCACTTAACTCCAATTCAACGCATTATTAATTGAAGATGAAATCAAAGATTCAATTAAAAAATACTCGGCTCTCCTAACTACAGACTAGTAACCTTAATTTTTACGATACATGCTTATAAATCTGATAGGGATATATTTGTAACCTTTCGGATAGACTATTCAAAATACTACCTCGTAAAATAAATTAGAGAAGAATGTTTTCTATATACTAGTTTAAAGCTATCAACATTTAACATACGAAAACAAAAGAAAATTACGATTTAATTATATAATTTTATTAGATCCTTTATCCGAGATAATAAAAACAGTCGAAATTATAAAGATAAGTATAACGCGTATCACTACGGGAGCAAAACAATACTAAAAGTTAAAAGCAAGTACTGACTAAGTAGAAACTCAATTTTAATTTTGACAAAGTGACGTCGCAAATAATGCTACTTTTTATAATGAGAAAACACCATAAAGTAAAAGAAAAATGTACATGCTTTAGGTTAAAGGGGAAAGCATATAGAAAATATTTACGTGATTGACACACATTGATAAGAGGTAGTTAATTCCTATCTAAGAATAACTTGAGCGTTTGCGTTAGCAGCTTCATTTTGGTATTGCTACTTTCGATTAGCAGTTTAAAAAAGTTTCTACTTTTTGTCCCAGTTTTCTATATATACACTGTTGAAAATATTACGGTGTTGGCGTTAATTTTGCGCTAGTCAAATATTTTAGTGTTGATTTTTACCAACCTTGCCAGACGAGTTGACTACGTGTGTTTAATAGAACAGAAATGACTAGAATTTCTTGTGCATTTCTTTGTTCAGATATGAGGATTACCATTTTCTAGACAAGCGTCAACCAATCAAATTTTTTCCCTCGGATAGAAATATAGAAACCCCACCTAATCTAATACGGGATTGCATTATACGCACCACCTGCATTGCACGTGTATCTGTTTTCGAGTTTGTTTCTGCGTATTAACATATCCAAACAAACCACCAAATGTGACTGACCTGCAAGTGTAACTTGTGTTATTATACGTTAATTCCAAGTGGGATAAAAAAATTTCAACATCTTAAAAGATGTTTTGGGAACATCTATTTATCTTGTAATAATTTCAGATTTGGTCAAATTGGATAACATTCACTTCATTTTTATAATGGTTTTCCAAGAATCATTTTAACATTGGCACGTTAGTTGAAAAAAACTTTTGAATGTTGTGGTTCTGGCATATTTAATAATTGAGAAAACTTCTTAAGAGAGAATATTATAGCACTAATACAAAGTTTGTTTTAAGTCATGAGATTATTGAAAAAATATCCAGACACAGGTAAGCAAATAACGCATATTAAAAAGCCGTCGTGTTAGACAATGGTGTTAAATCACCAATAGACGGCGTTCATTTAGCTAAACAGCTAGTAAATTGTCTAGTCTAGATCAAACAAAATGTGACTAGAAGTATTTTATAACTCCACATGTCAGTTGGAACAAATAACCCCCCAGCAATAGACAATCTTGACTATCTTTGTTCGTCAAATTTAAACTACTATATTCTCGACAAAATAACACGAAAAAAGTGTGGACCTGTCCTGACTATTAAATTAGTCAAAAAAGTGTTAAAATTTTCAACAGTGTATATATATTACAATGTACCGTTTCTAAGTTTTTACGGTTTTGTATTAGAAACAGCCTGAAATGTTTTACCCGTACTGGCTGTGTATCTACCTAACTGCGGTATGAAACCTACGTATCTGACGTCAAATTTATATCAAATCAGGAGAGGCTGTCCTTGCATAGTTTGGTGGAAGGACTCGACACAGGAGCCTAACAAAAGACAAGTTGTGGCCTTTGCAGTATTTTTTAGACATCGAGGGCGCCTTTGATAACAATCAACGCCCTCGATCAACCGATCTTTAATGCATCGGAACATTGACCAGACTAGCAGACTAGCAGATGGGTTGACTGCATGCTAAGAGGCAGAGTGATCTATGCCAAGATAAAAACATCGCCATGAGGACTAGTAAAGAGTGTCCTCAAGGGGGAGTACTGTCAGCGCTGTTGTGGAGTTTGGTCGTGGATGATCTCGTCAGATTATTAAACGACAAAGGAATATGGACGCAGGGGTACGCTGATGACATTGTCATCGTAGCTATCGCTGCGTAATGCACTGCGAATGGTGGAGGAATGGTGCCTTTCACAAGGACTCTCAGTTAATCCACAAAAAACAAAGTTAGTTGCTTTTACCAACATGAGGAAACTAAATGATCTACGCGCGTTAGACTGTTTGGCCAGGAGTTACAATTAACCAAGGAAGTAAAGTATATGGTGTTACCCTCGATTGTGAAACTGAGTGGAAATAATCTTAGTCGAAACAACGACCGAGGTTTACGTTAACTATTCGGCGCTGCAGGAGAGTTGCTGGCAAACCTGGGGATTAAAAGCCGAGGGTGATCCATTGGCTAGTCTAGTGGACGAGGACATAAGTGTCCTCCGCAGTGAAACTGCTAACCGCTGTCCCGAGACAGGCATTGCTAGGTATCACTGGTGCAATTAACAGTACAGGTATCGCCTCTTTGAAGATCATTCTGGACCTTCCCCCGCTGGAGCTTTATGTGAGAGCGGAGACAATGAATGCGATCCTTAGACTGAAAACCAACAACCTGTGGCATCCCAACTTCAAGGTGGGAGGGCACACTTTTATTACGGGCACCATGCTGGACGGGCCATTGCTGCAAATGCCCACGGACAGCATGGCACCCGAAATTATCTTCACTGAAAAGATGAAAATCTCTATACCGACCGAGATCAGGTACGTAGTGAGATCACTGCTAATGATAACTGGTACACGGATGGGATCAAATCCAGTCAGGGGACAAGGAGCCGGCATTTGTGCGCACGGTCCTAATCAAAGGATATCCATAAGCCTGGGAACACATAGAACGGTCTTCCAGTATCTGCCCTTGCAGCCTGTGCAGAAATGATTGCAAAAGGGGGCTACATGAGCAGAAAAATTAATATAATGACTGACAGCCAGTCATTAAGACAGTCTCGTACCCCATAACTAGGTCAAAACTAGTTAGAGACTGCAAACAATCCCTGATTGCACTGGCACGAGACCACACGATGTCTCTGATTTGGGTGCCGGAACATGAGGATATAAACGGCAATGTAATAGCTGACGAACTAGCCAAGGAGGGCTCTAACAATAAGAGACACTTCATGGATCCAGAGCCCGTATGTACATGTTACATGTTACATGTAATCTGCCAAATGTGAGGAATTGAAACTTACTACTTAGGCAGAAGTATTTCGGGCGAGATCTATTGAAGCCCTCGAAGGTTCTCAAGTTCCCACTAGGCAGGATAATGGATTTTATAGAGAACAGCAAGCTGCTCGAGTGCAAATAAGAGAATTAGTAGAGATGGTACAATGAGCACCTAGCTCAAGTGCCCGGACATTAAGTGCTCACCCTGCTTTTAATGAATGAATGAATAAATGAATGAATGAAGTGAGGTAGTATTTCCTAGGACATTTCCTATCGCGCTGCATTAATTTGGTACCATAACTCTTCTCTATATTATAAATAGACAAAAAATGGCATCAACTGGTGCCGAAAAAATGTGTTTAAGCAAACCAGTCTTGCACGGGAGAGGCGTTATTACACAAGCAATGCTAAATGGTTAGCATGAGCAAGAGAATACAAGGTTTGAACATTGGTTAAACAGAAAGAAAGTGCTCTGTGCCAACTCGATCGAGTTTTTATGGAAGGAACATGATCGTCAGGTTCGAAGATTTTGCTCCAACATCGGCAATCATATTTTGAGCATATCTACAAGAAACATAGAACAAAATAGAACCACTAACACTGGCAAAGCTTTTAGGAAGAAAGTGTGCGCTGCTGTAAACGCGATGAATCTCAATTTAAGTGAAATTATGATTACGCTTCTTCAAAAAATTAGCGAAAAGATTATTTTCATAAATATGAAATAATATTCTTTTTATAATTACAATATAAACAATTTTATCTAATTAATATTTCGCCTATTTTCTTTTGGGTGGGTAAACGCTAACTACTAATGTATATACCACTATTAAAATATTGAACTGAATATTATTGAGTTGTAAAATAGCTTGTACTTGTTTATTATTAGTTCATTGTCAATTCTAATACAAACCGTTTCTTTTGCAGATTCTACTGGGATCTGTGTATGTTGCTGTTATTGGTAGCGAACCTCATCATCTTACCCGTCGCCATTAGTTTTTTCAATGACGATCTAAGTACGCGTTGGATTGGCTTCAATTGTCTGTCTGACACAATATTCCTAATCGATATCGTTGTCAATTTTAGAACAGGTAAGCGTTGCGAACGAAACACGAGTAAATAAAGAAACATTGATAATTCATTTAGTGCGTACTTCCAGGTATAATGCAGCAAGATAATGCGGAACAAGTAATTCTAGATCCAAAACTAATTGCCAAGCATTACTTGAGGACATGGTTTTTCCTAGATCTCATATCGTCCATACCCTTAGACTATATATTTCTTATATTTAATCAAGTAAGTAGAGTTTAATATTGAAGAGGAACCCAGGTAAAAGAAGGTGTAGTTGAATTGAATGGTGTTATTTGCATATTGAATTAGTGTTCATTGATGTTAAAGACGAACATACACATCCTTACCAATTACACACACCAACCACTTCCTTGTAAAAATTACATCTTGCATCTATTTATCTATTTCAGGAAAATTGTTGAGAAACATTAATGTTTTCTCTACTTGTCATCAATATTAACATCAATATCTTAAAACTTAAGGTGTCATACAAATTAATCATCATAATGAACATTATAATTATAAATATCCGACACTTTAACAGGTATAACATATGTAAAATGAGGAAATAGTGTGACGAGAAGCGGCAACTTATTTACGTTCAAATACCGGAAGAATTCTAAATTGTAAAATCAATGAAATGTCAAGGCTAGTCCGTAGAATTCGTGACTCCCTGTTGGGATCAGTTTAAGTTTTGAATGTCGAGAAATCTCTTGAAATGGAAAAAAAAGTTGGATATAAAATTTTCCATATTGCTCGGCAACAATAGCCTGCGCATCTCCGAGATTGCGATGAATTTCTTTTAAGTTCTCGTGTTCCCGAAATTGAATTTTCAAGTGGTACACACACATATGTGGCGATGCTAAGATTAAACAATCTTTCCCATTTATATATCCTACCGGAATGTACATACATATTTTCCTTGCTAATTCATCAAGAAAAAATGCTATTTGCATTGAATAAATTAGAAAGAAAGAAGTTCATGAAACTCTTTGATTTTATAGTCAGAATTATTCCACTATAAATATGGATGTTGGAGTAAAAACCTTTTGAAAAATGTAGATTAATGTTAACTAGATGTTCATACTTGCTAAAATATGTATGAAACATGCACATTTTTTGAAACACTACTATTACTTCACTTTCTTTCCCAAACGTATTCAAATTTAAATTATCTAGACTTGAGAGGCATTCTAGACAGAGAAGTTTGTGCAGACCCGTGCCAGGTGTGCGACCATTCCAATATTATCTCCTTTACACCAGATTTTTCTTGTTCCAAAGATACGAAGTAAAAATAGATATTTTTATACTTCAATATGTATATTCCTTGAAACATTATTAACCAATGTTGTAACTTAAAAATTAATTGTTTACATTTGCTCTAAATTACAGGTGATGCTAAAAATATTGTATAATGCTGAAAAAAACTTACGTAAAAAAGCGATAATAACAAATTAATATATGTTTGAATAAATATTATGCAAATGTAAAATTTACAAGATATATTAAGCATTCATTGCTTTGTTTGAAGGTAATAACTTAAAACAGAATACTAAATCAATTGAATAAACGTGTTAGGTATATGACAGCTCTTGCGTGAATACCATATTCATTTTATTTTTATTTTTTTTGACCGAGAATTTGAGTGAAATTCAAAGAATATAATTAGGGTTTATAAAGCCCAATTATGTTCTTCCAATTTTACTTAAATACTATAGAAAATAAGTTTAAGGAATTGTCAGAATCTAAGAGTGGTAATGCAACTCAGTTTGTAATTGATATGACTTTACTAATAATAACGATATGGTTAATAAAAGGGATTTGGCAATGATAAAAGTATACTATGTATGACATACAAATGGTTACACATGATACGAAAATTTTGATCAAACTTGTCAGACGCGTTCACCTAGTCAAAGTGAATAATTGATTAAAATTTGTTTATTGCTTAAGTGGTCACAGAAATTCAGACATTTCATGCAATTTCTTGTAATGTTATCCATATTGTATTTTTTTTTTTTATTCAATTTTCACCGTCTTCTCTAGTCGTAATTTGATTGAAGTTGTGTTAAGGGTTTAGTTATTAGTTAGTTAGAAATTACCGCCAGTTCAACGAATTTGACAGAGAACGAATTGTTGGCCTGCGCAAAGGTGGTTATTCATTTACAGGAATTACAAAACCCTGCGTTTTATCAGTCATGGACCAGGGATGTATAAGAGATTCAACAAAGAGGAGCCAGTGAATTGTCATATTCCCCTAATAGCAGTAAGACAGCAATTATTCAGTAACAAATTAGTTGGTGATCAATGATTAGGCAATGAAGGTTTGATCCTTCAAACCCTTTATCGCCAAATCAACGCTGTCGATCTACATTCTTGTCGGGTATGTCTTCTGTTACTGCTTACAGCTGAACAGCGATGACGTTTGATGTGATATAGGTTGATGCACTGGCAATTCGTGTGGTACAGGGTCATCTTCAGTAATGAATTCTGATTTTGTATAGGAATGCATTACGGCCGCATAAGAGTTAAACACAGGCGTACTGCTAGTCGTGATATCCGCTTTAATTCTTTTTTTGTGGGGACTATCTGACCTGAAGTCCCCGAAAACACTGCAACCTCTTGAGTTTTTATCTCCCATTTCTTTTACCCAATAAATTATACCAGCCATGCCAGTGATCTGCATTAACCTGTACAGATCTCTAATTGGTTGATTGAAGTGATCCCTTGGGTTCATTTTTTACTTGCCAAAAACTGCCCGTCTTTTTGCTTCCAATGCTTCGCATTCATATATGTATGTATGAATTGCAAGGGTGACATTACACTGCGACCTAAAAGATCTATTGTATCCACTATTCTTACTGTTTTACAGCTGGCCTTCCAATCCTATTCCTTTCAGAAAGTGTAGGATATCAGAAGGCCCCAGGTTAGGTAAGTCTCCCTCTTCGATTTCACGTGCTCCGAAGTGCAACGCAGTTAAGTTGCACAGTGCTACGCAAATTAAAAAGGGATGGATGCCATCCTGTTCCCCAATCTACTCCAGTCGTTTTGTTCCTCCCTTTGTTCCTTCCTTGTGAGGTACTCTCACTTTAGAAGTGAAAGGCTTCTTATGCAGGTCCAGCTCCAATCCCGTTTATTAGCGGTGTCATCCCGCTAACAAACGTGTTTCCTCCATGGTTGATCCCACGAGCAGCTAGGGAAGAAAAGGTCCACCTCCGTAGAACCTCGCATGCAGAGGTAAGGCTAAATACAATGGGGTGCGCCAGGCGCCCCAAGGTTAGACTAGTAGGTCCTTTATCCAACCACGCATCCCATCAGCCTAGTCCGCCACCTTAGGATTTAGGTTTTTGTTAAGGTTGTCTTCTCTCGGTCCATACAGTTAAGCCAAGACACCCCAACCCTTTCATCTTTCTTTCCCTATTTAACAGTTGGGCTTTTGGTAGCCCAAAGCAACAACTGGCATCGCTGTAGAACTTTGTGCAAGCCCTTAGCCACGACACGACAGCTCGGGCGAGCGGAAATGGTTCACGGCAACGGTCTTCATTTACCCTGCTCCGGTTTTAAGCTTTCCCCTATCCACCACCTCGGGGGCGCGCCAGGTAGGCACTCTCAACCCCCAGGTTTGCATTCATGCAGAATGTGGTGAGCGTTCTTCATCATGCGATTACACACTCTGCAGTATTTCTAGTGTTGATCCCAATTTTCTGTAAGTGTGCTTCCAGTCATGTGAGAAGACCTGTTACGGTGCGCAGATGATCCCCACTAAGCTGCGGTTGTTCTTTGGTTTCCTTTTCAATTCACCTCAATCCCAAAAGGTTACCTTTCACATGATGGATAATATTATTATTATGTATCAATCCCGTACCCATTCTTGCCTTCCCCATTATCACCAAATAGAGAGGAGGGAGATCTAGCAGGTATTCCATTGCCGCTGTAGGAATGGTCCTCATTGCACCTGTAATTCCTAACCACGAAAGAGTTTGCGTTTTAATAATTTCAATTATAGCATTTTGTTGCTGCATCATATTTGTCCACCGTACGCCACTATGGTGTATGTCCAGTAGAGCACATTAGGTCTTAACTTCAATATTTTTCCATGAGCTTTCTAGCTAATATAAGTGTTGTCTCCACCTGAGTTGTAATCCTCTCACGCTCTCACGCTATCGATTCCAACTAAACTTGAAGATGATACCAAGATACTTTACTTCTTTGACAAGTTTGTTTCCTCACTCTGGAGTTTTAGGGGTTCGAGACCATCTGAGTTCCTCTTTCTCGTGAATGCTATTGCAGTCGTCTTGGCGGGACTGGTATTTACACAGTCTATGTTTGTATGACTTGTAGAGCATTCCGCATTTTGCCCTACACTACGCTGTTGAATTTAACTAAGACAAGAATGCCAGATGATCTGGATACTCCAAAGTTTTATGTCCTTCATTGGGGACACTGGCATTCCCTGAATACCTGCTTCACAGGTTTAATGTCTGCCCACTCAACGTTATGTGGATGAGGTGGTGAAACTTATACTCTTCCATATCTACAGCAATTGGAAGATCCACTTTTCCAGCAGGATCATACCCGTCCTCACAGAGCGAGAATTTCACTAGATCAGTTTGAAAAGGATCATGTCAATATTTTACCATGGTCACCCAACTCTCCCGACCTCTCCAATATTGGTGAGAAATTATCGGAAGAAAACCAAGAAACCAAACATCCATTACAGGTAACTTAGGACAAGGTAGATACTCTAAGAAAACATCTACCAGCTACTGGAATCAATGCCGCGAGGAGTGAAAGAGTGTAAACTCATAGGGGCAATCAACACATTATTGATAAAAGTAAATCTAAAGGATGTAAATCTTTTTTTTATTCTCTTTGATTTGTTAGCAATTACTACTTGAATAGCTAAACGTTTCTGCTAAGTTTGATCGAAAAAAATCGCCTGCTTTCTTGGTGCTGCAATTTCCATGTCATGTTGTATAGATTCTAACATAATTAATTGGTAAAGAATTGCTCGTTAAAACTCCGTAAAGTTTCACGACTAAAGTGCACTGACCGCTGTGTAGACGTAATTTATTATGATTTGCACTACAATTGAACATTGAATAACAAGAATGGCTAACGAAAATTGAAAATATTTTACATTACGGTAGTAAAAATATCACTAATTCGGCAAGGCAAAGAATTATAGTAGTAAGTAGGTGTTATAAACTGAAATTATACACAAAATTCCAATATAAACACTGCCGTAACATAATTTCATCTAAAGTAGTTTGTTACAAACATGTGCGAAAAAACCCTGTTTCGGAAACTATATTTTAAAGTGATTTTCACGTGTATGCGAACAAAGTTCTTTCAGGTTTCGGTTCACAGGGGTTCTTCTCGACATAATTGAAATGTGATTCTTCCGGGAAAATCAATTGTGTTTTTGTGTTAGATTTGGTTACTTGGTTGATAGTATCATACACTATTGGACGAAATCAGTTGCACATCCTGTACAATAGGAACACGTGATTGTAACACAATTAAATTTGGCATGGAAGTAGTACTAAAGTAATACCAATCAATACACAAAAGATAAGATACTTTGCTCAACTAAACGATTTTTTATTACTGCATTAAACACATAGCGATCTATAGTCATGTAGCAAATTAATCCAAAATGCAAATAATAATATCATTAAACATAACAAAACATTAATCCACCCATAACCATCAAAACATTCATAAAAACAATAAGAAGAAGAACAAACAAGGACTCCAATTCAGAAGTATAAAAGCAACACGCAGATGTATGTAATTGAGATTGGCAGAACTTCTGAACCTGAAAGAACCTCGCACTTAAAAAACAAACTTCACTTTCGTAAACTACAACTCAAATCATAATCATGTTGAAGCAGTATGTATTCAAGATGCAAAGTTAAGCAAAAAGGTTATGTGTTCTAATGATCAAAAACCGGAATTGCAACAGATTTTAATTTTTATTTATATAAAATAATTTTATATATTATTTTAAGTTCGTCTAAAAGTATGAATTTTGGAGAACAGTAAACTACGTTTATTTTAGACTGTATCTAGTATTGTCACTAAGAACAGTTGCTTGGAATTTAAAAATAAGTTCTAAAACGTATTCATCTATTCTGAAGAAAATCAGGCATTTTTATTCTGCATAAACTTTTCTCCATATTGATGCCTTTTGAAATACTCACACTTAATTTTATAAATGCAATGGTTTATCCGTTTGATTCTTAATAACATTATAACCTTTTCATCTTCTTATTTGTTTTGCTGTATGGCAAAACAAGGAAGTATATACAATTAATAAGTTGTGTAGCATAATGTTAATAGCATTAAAATAAATTACTTTTACCTTACTCCACTAATGCCCTTACTTACCCGTTCTTTCTTTCTAACCAGGAAACCTTTTAAAAACCCCCATGAGAAAGCTCCTATTATCGTTGTATGCCGATGTACTATAGCATGATGTCCCACCTTTAATGTGTTCAATTGTCAGCAATACAGTGCGACTGTAAAGGAACGAAATAAAAATATTTGTGGAATATATGAATGGTATTGTTAAAAGATAATTCTTAACCATAATGAACTTCTTTATAACAATCTTCGATATTGCCGCTGCTGTCAGTCATGCCACTAAGTTAGTTTCTATTTTTAAAATAAAATCGTAAACAACGAGAAAACTTTAATACATAAAAATATTTATATTTTGCATTATAAATTTTAAACCATGCAGAAAGAAAACTTTTTTCTTTAAGAACAAATTGCTTATACAACACCAATTATATATTCAGGCCTACGACATGGGTGGGAGTAGATATCGTCTCGGAGTATCGCACGAAATACTGAAGTGGCGTTCAGTACTGATTTATCTGCCCTTAGAATATTATCGTTGTGTGCTTAACTCTCCTCAGTATCATATAAAGGGAAAAGTAAAAAGACCTTTCAATTTTGTGATATATACCATAACTTTTGCCGTTTATTTGAAACTATTATTTCTTTTAAATTTAAAAAAATCCTTCAAAAAGTTTCTCAACCAAAAAACTTCATCAAATTTGTCAACAACAATTAAAACAAAATGATTGTTACAGTTTTTTTCTGATGTAATTGCGATAGCAATCAACGATATTTGATTGAAACATACGTCTTCTGTCTTCTCATAATAACTCATGACCAAGCCGATGCGCTCTGTAATTGGCGAAAGCTGTTGGAGAATATTAAGACGTGAATTATTATTATTAACAAAAAATTATTATTATTATTGTCATTATTATTGTTACTAAATACTTATATCAAAAGTATTAATACTAAAGCAGCTAATAAATAAGAAAGAAAACCAAAAAGCTTAAGCTTTGTTATTTATTTTTGTTTATTTATTTATTTCCTCTGTGATGCGTGCTTTCTTCTACGAAATCTTTTGTATGCATTATATTAAACGTAATTAGCAAGCAAGCGCCTGTATAGCCGTGTAGAGGTGTAGATGTTATACCCATGATACAAGAAAATAAGGTATGCTCATCTGAAAACCGAAACTCGTCTTTTTCGCGCATGGCCCTCAGATACGTCATCACTCGGCTGTCGCCATTGTTGTTGATGTATTTATCAAATTACTATATTTATTTTAACAAGTTTCGGTTTATTTTTAGATCGATTAGAATACTTTATTTAGTTTTTATTTACGTGTGTAGTGATTTTAATTAGGTGTTATAAGTTTGTTTTAGGTTTTGTGTGGATAAACTGTTTATAAACGTTGTAGTGGAAATTCTTGAGTGACTTTCATTCGTTTGAGGGAATAGAATAAAAAGAATTGATAAATGAATTTGTAAAAAAAGAAAAATAAAACACTGCACTCACAATCAGTAATTAATTCTTCCTTTTTTTATCTGCATTTTTAGTTAGTTAGTTAGTTCAGTTAAACTAATGAAATGTTGTAAGTAAATAGAAGGGTGGTGTTACACTACGAACATGAAATGTTACTCTAAAGGCAAAAAATACTGTACATCAACAGAATCACTCATCACAAAGCAATAACGATTTTGCATTCAATTGAAAATTACATTTAAAAATGTGAATTATCTAAAGTTTTATTTTAGATTTTTTTTTCATTTTATTCCTTTTAATAGGATAGATTTAAAAAAAAATGGGAGTTAATTTTCTTTACATTGGTGATATCTATTAAATTATTGGATCGGTAGTACTGTTTGGCGCTCAAATACGTCACACCTAGATGCGCAAGAGCATACCTTATTTTCTTGTAACATGGTTATACCTATCCGCTGTTGCGCCCGGCGAAATGCCCCACTAACTTCCAGTTCTCGGAGTATCCCGTGCCCCAAATCTTAGGCCTGTTATCTAGCCGGCCTTGGTTCATAACTTAATTCATAATATCAATCTTTGTCTTTTGGAATGTATAAAAATTGAAGGATATATTGAATTAGAAATTAATGGTAATCTAACGTTCACAATTAGGTTTCGTTGTATCTGTATTAGTAAATGAAGTTAAGTTGTACTTCCTCATTTCCCATATACTACAAAATATTGCACTACCGGCTTCACTTTTAAATGCAGTCTTATTCAGGTAATTTACAAAAGTTTGTTACCGAATGACTAAAAATTGGGAAAACACATTACTTTTTGCCGCGGCGTATAGGTGATGCAAGGTTTTGCAAATCACGTGAAAAGAACTAAACATAAAAGTTCGGTACCGGTAGTGCAATATTTCCTTAAACTCCTTTCATATCATTTAAATAGGTAAATATGTGTTAGCGGATCAATGGCTATTTCATAGATAGCATATTAAATAGATAGAATTTTATGTGAAAACGAAGCATGTCGTTTGCTCGAAACCATCTGAAGGCTGTAACATTCAAATTGCATTGGTCGGCATCGAAGCTATTAGATAATGTAAGAGTAGGGCTGTCAAATTGTACCAGAAACAGGTAATTTACATCCGAATAGAAATAAACCAGTCACAAAATGATATTAACGAAATTATGATTAATAAATCCCTTTTAATATATATTGGATTCATTCTCTAAATACAAGCCATTCTTCCAGCTACCTAAATTATATGCACAAAGTAGAACATCTGTATAAAAAGCGTTCGTTTATAAAATTTCTCTAATTTTATTGACAGCCCTAACTATACGAACTGATAACGCAGCACACCGAAAATGCTGTTCGTTACTACTAATGTAAGATTGATGACTTGTTGATGTTATTTGATTGTTAATGTTGTCGTTGCTGTTGTTTTATGCATTTTGTAGATTTGTTGGGCGTAGATGTTCTCTTGCGAATTACCGAAACAATTCAAAATTCTGTTCCAGGATTTCGGCGAAAGTTTTCAAATTCTCCACGCGGGCCGCGCGTTGCGCATACTGCGGCTCGCGAAGCTCCTGTCACTGGTACGACTGCTGCGATTGTCCAGGCTCGTCAGATATGTCAGCCAATGGGAGGAGGTCTATGTAAGTAGAATGCGATTGTAAACCTTTTACCTCACGATTTGCGCAACGCTTGAAGCACTGTAAAACCGTCCATGAACACTGTCGTCTAAAATTATTCGAAAAGCATGTAACCAAGTGTGTATTGCATATTACCGTGTAAACAGATATTCCCAGTTTTAAAGAATAGTAAATTGTAAAAATACAGATGGAATAATATTCGGCCTAAGCTTAAATTAAATCTATTTCAGATTGAGTACTGAGAGATTCCATCTGTATTTTTACAATTTAAAGGATTTATGTTTCATGAAGTACCGTGGTCCTTCTACATCACACACAAAATTAATTAGTCATATTTTCGACCGAATAATTTATGGTAATTTACCTGTGATCGTTTGGCTTGAATAAAAGCAATTGTTACAAATAGGGTTAGTTATCTGGAGAATGTTTATTATTGAGTTTTCCTTCTTTCGCGATGAATTTTTTTTTAAACCAGGAAAGTTACTGCTAACCAAAAAAATGACATGAAAAACATTACAGCACAGGGTACTAAATTATTTACCAATAGAAATTGTTTCCATATTCATGTTGTGTCCCATAACTCATAGAAATTCAGACGAGGGGTCAATTGCAAGAAGAAAATAAGTTTTGACTCAAACTTTTTTGTTTGGAAATGTGAGGTGTATTAAGAACAAAATAAAAAGAATGATGGAGAAAATAATGAATGAAACTCATCGGGAAACTTCCAAGTAGAAATTATTCCAGAAATTATTTTACAGTCAGATACTCGGTCATTGTCACCTCCATCTATTGAATTCATGAAAAAAACAACTTCAAATGTTTTATTTTATGATACTGACGATTGTCGCAAAATTTCCGTTACTTTCAAGTTTGGCTCTCTTAACATCTTGAACATGGACATCAGTTGACCACGTTCATTTATTCTTTAATTTTCACTCAAGACGGAAGGTATTAATCAAATGCCGTGTTACTGCTTTTGCTCTCGAAACGTGCGTCTAATGTAGTTGAATTTGTGATAAGGTGTTTCACAGTTTGTAGAAAATTAAAAGGAGATTGACTTAATCTATTTTGAATATCCTTTAATTATTTAATTGTAGATAATTTGTAAATGTTAAAGAAATTAATTAAAATTGGCACTTATGGAAAGCATACTTTAAATCAAAGAAACAAAGTATCGATACATCGAAAATATCCGATTCTATTACTGGTATGAATTCTTCAATACCGTCATTAGCAAGTAGAACAAGCTACTAGTACTAGTAAACTATCGATCTTAAGGTATCGATACAATTTCAGTGTCGCATTCAATACTTTCATTGCAAGGGAACTACCAGATCAGCATATCGCCGATCGCGCTGAAAAATTCTAATTATTGAAGTCAAAGAAAAAGACGGACACAAGTGCACGAGTTTTTGTGAATAGGGACTTTAATTGATCAAAAAATAAATAAAAACGATATTTTTTTTGAACGGCGAAAAAAAGGCGTTTAATCGTGTAAATTCTTAATTTATATCATTATATTGATTTAAAAAAATGTAAAACGAGCAACTTTTAACTGTAATAAACTGAAAAAATTCCACATAAACTCCATTTATACTCCCGTGGCCCCACTTATATAACATCAGTAATTTCTAGTACCAAACAAACGGGTCATCTCATAGTCTAGTGGATAGCACGCTCGTTTTCTAAAGTCAAAATCTGGAGTTCGAGGTTGCTGTGGTATTCATCTTTTTTTTTTGTTAATAATATATAAATAATTATTAAATTCTAATTTAAATTATTGCAACACGTGAATCACACATGAATTAAAATTAAATAAGAAGAAATTCAAGATATAAAACATATATTATAAAAAAATTATGACAACAAATGAATTAATGAAGATGGTAATATCGTTACTCGCCGACGTATAAATTCTACACTTGCTGTCAATGCTGAGAGTCGATTTCCAGTACTTTTACTAGCTCTAAAGTAGTTATTACTAGTAGTACACTTTACATAATACTAGTACAAATGTACTCTTGTACTAGTACTTGGAATCGATTCTTGATATTTATACCAAGCGTAGAAGCCGATGCATTGGCAAGTACCCAAACCAAGATCAGTTTCGAATACCGATACAAAAAGCATCGGCATCGCCCAGGTGTAGTTAATACTTTTCAAAAGTATTTCAAGGAATCTACTGTCGGCTAACAAAGTCTGTATCAAAACTAACCTAAATATCTTATAATCCTTGCTACTACAAATTAGTGAATAATTCGAATATGTTTCCTGGATTACAGCCGAGAAAACCAAATGGGACGAAAATGTATTTATCAGTTTTAAATAGTTTCTTTTCGAAATGTAAATAGATAGTTGTCCATCGATTAGTTTATAATGTACATAGAAAATCTGCTGAGTCTGATCTGGTACCTGGTAAAGATAAATTAAAATAACCTTTCTGAGCAGGATACCATCAAACGGGGTTAAGTGAATCAAAAATATAAGTTTTTGGGTAATATTTTTATAACCTTTTAAAAAATAACTTTCAAATAAAAAAATAATGAAAAGTTTATTCATCATTTACTCAACTCACTACTACATAATCTGCATGTGTTACTGCTACAGAATAAATATGTTACAAACTTTTTTGTTGACCATAGCATTCATTTTACCCCACACATTAGGGTAAAGTGAATTAGTGTACATCTATAAATATTATATTCTTTTCACTTTCGGATGACTCTGGGTAAAATGAACCATATTAAAAGTTTTTTAAGAGCTAATTAGTTATGAAAAGTCAATTTTATCGAAAATGGTCGAAAGAAAAAGAAGTAACGTATTAAAATCAATTTTATTTTTTATTTACTCCTATATTTTAATGAAGTACTCATAGGAGCAGTTCTGAGGAAAAAAAAGTCGAAAAAAAGAAGTAAATTAAAACTTTAAACAATCTTAATGCCTATCTAATTATGCTAATGCCCAATAATCCTCTTACTAATTGTAAATTGATGTAGTCCCATTTTAAAGTGATTTGAATTGCACTGCTTTGTAAAATTGCTCTGGGCCAAGATTCAGATATTTGGGGACAAACGAAAAATTCCTTAGAACAGGAACTAAAATCATAAAGTAAATGGAAATATTGCATAATACAAAATCATAACTTATCATCAAAATAGCCTTATTACGAAGCTTCAACATCATCCAACACTGATTTGACAGACTTTTAATTAATTTTCGTGGTGATTCACGTTACTCCATAATTTGTCTATTTTTTTAAAGAATAAGAGTTACGTTCAGCGTATATAATTAATATAGTGCGTTAAAGAAACAATAGCAGCTGACAGACCGAAAATCAAATGTGATGTGTGAAAATCGTGCATTCAAACGTTTAACCCATTTTTGATATAACAGTCAAAGCATTTAAACATGTGTAATATATCTGGTACTAAAAAGCAATGTATGCGATACTAACCGTATTACTTGACATACAAGGAACGTATGCGAGTAATATTATCGGTACCTTTGTCTCGCTGATCGCTAGAGACGTAAAAATTTCCAGTACTCACCGAGAGATTCACTTAACCCGATGTGATTCACTTAATGCCGTTCCACGGTACGTAATTGTCGCGTTTTATTTAAGTAAAGGTGCTAGAGTTTGTTGTCACCTGGTTGTTTGTATTACCCACGACACGAAGGCGGCGGGGGAAGGAGGGGCATCTTTCAATCTCAAACTTTACCTTCTCAATAACTAAATTACACTTTGCCGTCACACAATCGAATCCTTGACTTTTTCATTCTCTCTTAACTCGAGCACTCGCTCGCTGTATCTTCGTTTGTCGAATCTTCAAGTTGTTTCCATCCACAATGGAACTTTCTATGTCAGTCTAAAATCTTTATTGTTATGCCTATACCAAATAAGTAAAGTGCTGAAGCTAGTAAGTTTCCTTCCCCCATTCGCGAACCGAAGATTTCAGCCTTCTGTAATTGCAAGTCGTTTAACTCAGAAAGAGTTGCAAGTCGATCACGGCATGGTACATCTTTTTCTAATGGCACCTAATGTACACATTCTTGGTGAAATGATGGACCAATCTACAGAACTCTTCTGATTCCTTCATTGAGATGAATCAGTGCGCATTTTCATATTCAAAATTTGTCAAGCGACTTGGCCCTAGCGCAGTGTCCTTCCACAGTTTCCTGTCGTTGCATAAGTTTTCTTCAGATAACTTTTATTAATCAATTCTCAATCTCATATAGTCACCCTACAAATTTGTTCCTACAAAATTTACAAAGCCCGGGTAAATCTCATTTGATGTAAGTTTTAAATTAGTTAGAGGTTGATTGCTATTATATTTGCACAATAATTTGCCATTTTTTTTTTTTCATTGTAATGCAGTGTCATATACAAGTGAATTTATATGCTTCCTGCTACAATACTTAAAACTAATTAAATGATATAAAGTCTTCTCTTCTTTTAATTTGTAAATTAATTTGTACAAGCTGTCCAAATTCCCGTAAGGATCAGTGCATGTTTGCACTAATTAAAGCAGAATATTAACGATCAATTACTCGACTACCCAATACAATATTGTAAAAAATAAGATTTCACATTTGTACTTTCATTATTACCATAAATTTCGAATAATTTAGGACGACAGTGTGTGTTTTTTTTTTGTTTATCTGTTAACATTTTCGTTCCATTATTCAACATTCGAATATGATAAAATATTGACCATTCTTTTTGTTCGCTGATGTACCCACGGTGCAGGCCTCTATCACACGTTCAATGTCCGAGAACCAGGACATCAGAATGTTCTCATACTATCATCACATTATAATAATAATTAAAATTGTATAAGTGTACATTTATCTTATTTTGTATACCGGCGAAGATAAATTTAAATACAAGTGTTATTATTCTTGTTAAATTATTTAAAAAAAAAAAACATGTTGTGTACAAGAAGAGTTCAAGGGAGTTGGGAAAGCAAGATAATTTTGATTAATATGTGAGCTTTGGGCTTCCGCTGTAAGCTCAGGCAAGCTTGGAATGAAGCTACCTTTTTTATTTGCTACTTGACGGCACTTCATTGCACTTAGCTTCAATTTTCTGGAAACTAATTTCTCCCCTCCAAGCTTTTTTGGCGGACACTTATGCAAATCTCGGTAGATGATGAACATTATGTATACAGATCTTTACCAAGAAATCTGCGAACTCCTTATAAAACAATTAATTCGGTATAATATATTCGTTCTGCAAAAATATGGAGAAATTTAGTAGAAAATTTGTAATGATTCATTATTTACAACGTTATATTGAAAACTAAAAAGAATGAGAGTAAATGAATAAAAATGGTGGTATTGTAATATGTTCAACGCTGGCGTCTTTATTAAAATGAACCCGATACCGTGACTCAAATAAAAATTATTTTACTGCAATTTAACTTAGTAAAGTATGCATAAACCTACCTATATTTCCCCGTATCTGTTCAGACGTATACTTACAGTTAAGTAATGCCAAGATTGTCTGCCAAGGAAGACATCAGAACTGCAAATAATAAAAAAAAATGGTAATGCTTGAATGGGTAGGTATAGAAAATGTTTTTCGCTTAAACGGATATGATACTAAAAAATTTCCTTGACAAAGACTTTTCTCTATTATTTTGAGGTTGATGGCAAGAAACACGGACTAATTTCACTTCCAGAGCTTGAATCTAACTTTTTTATGTCGCTTGTCAGTACCCAGGATACACTTTCGTATGTGACCATCGATTATATATATATATTACATTAAATAATATTATGCGTGCACATCCAGATTTTGAATTCGAATTTTCAAATACGCCAACAGATGGCGTTACTTGTATAGGACGAAGATCATCATAAATAGTCAAGCCACCCACAGAGACCGCTACAATACACTGTTGAGAATTTTAACACTTTTTTGACTAATTTAATAATCAGGAGAGGTCCACCCTCTTTTCGTGTTATTTTGTCGAGAACTGTAAGAGTTTAAATTTGACAGCAAAGATAATCAAGTATTGTCTATTGCTAAGGGGTTATTTTGTCCAACTGACACGTGGAATTATAAAATACATTTTATTTGATCTAGACTAGACAAATTTACTAGCTGTTTAACTAAATGAATGCGGTCTACTGAGTGATTTAACACCGTTTTCTAAACACGACGTCTTTTTAATATGCAACTCTTATTCTTAGTGCTATAATATTCTCTCTTTAAGACGTTTTCTCAATTATAAATATGCAGAACCACTCATTCAAACGTTTCGGTTTCAACTAAACGTGCCAATTTTAAAATAGTTTTTTGAGAACCATTATAAAATTAAGTGAATGTTTATGCTATTTGACTCAAATCTGAACTAATTACGTAAATAGATGTTCCCAATACATCTTTAAGATGTTGAAATTTTTTACGCACACTGGAATTAACGTTCAATAACACAAGGTTACACTTTGCAGGTCAGTACACGTTTGGTGGTTTGTTTGGATATGTTAATATGCAGAAACAAACCCGAAAACAGATACACGTGCAATGCACGTGGTGCGCATAATGAAATACCGCATTAGATTTAGTGGGGTTTCTATATTTCTATCCGAGGGAAAAATTTTGATTGGTTGACGCTTCTGAATGTTTAGAAAAATAGTAAATCCTCATATCTGAACAAAGGGTTCACACGAAATTCTAGTAATTTCTGTTCTATTAAACACACGTAGTCAACTCGTCTGGCAAAGTTTGTAAAAATCAACACTAAAATATTTGACTAGCGCAAAATTAACACCAACACCGATAATATTTTCAATAGTGTATGCTTCATCGATACGCAATCGTAGTTTCTTGTGGGAATGCACTAGATCGTTTATGTTGACCGCTCAAGCACCAGTGGCGCGAAATAAGTGAAAATAAATAATAGATATAAATTGTCTTTGTCTTTGCGTATTAATACTCATGCCATAATTTTTTAGTGTCTCCTTCCATGCTTCTTTGTATATCCTTTTCTTTTTCTGCCACAATTACTATATCGTCCGCATACGCACATTCTGTTTTTGATACACCTCGTAAATTTCTATGTCGTATGTGCATTTTCTACAGTTTTGGTGCACTTTCGATAATGTTGTTCATGAATATATTAAATAGGGTTGGGCTCATTGCACCTCCTTATCGCAATCCTCCGTTTATTACGTGCTCATTTGATTTCATGATTTTGTGTTTTATATAATTTTCATCTAACTTTTGGTTGCTCCTCTTCTATGAAGACTTTTCCATATCTTATATCTTTGGACTTTATCAAATGGCCTTTTCAAATCAATAGATGCCAGTATGCTTTCTATTTTTAACTTATTTTCTATACCCTGTTTAACTGTGAATACATATGCGATCTTATACATTTCGCCTCTTTCTACATCCATTTTGCACTGTATAGGGACATTTATTTTTATTCTAGTATTATTTCATATATTTTCAGTGCCGTACACAATAACGTAGTACCCCTGTAATTATTATAGCTCTTTGTATCACCTCTATTTTCCAATCTTTGGGTATTGCTTCTTCCTTCCAGAATTTGTTATATATTGCAAGTAACATTTCTGTTCCCTTTGTTTCTAGAGCTATACTAACATATTGGAGCGCTTTTCCGCATTTAAGTTTAACATTTAAGTATCTCTTTTTTCTTGCATCTTTACTTCGTATATTGTTGTTCTATATTTTTATTCCTGAGTTTATATGTTTTGATTGTTTCAAATCTCTTGGCTTTGCCTTTTTTCTTATATGTTTACTTATCTTTGCCTCTATTAATTAGCGACCACTACCTATCTCCCTAATCGGCACCTGTTATATCTTTCTACTACTATTATCGCGTTTTCGTTCTCTCCTGGTCCCTGCCTTCTGCATTTATATATATCCTTGATAGGAATTCTGGTAGTATGGGCATTGTAGTATCGTGGCCTTCACCTACTACTTATTTTTAATAACACACCTTGTTTTTAATAATTTCTTTTCTAAAAGAAACTAACATATTTACCATACATTACTTATGTTACTACTTACTTCTATATGTGGCCTAGCGCCCTCTGCCTCAACTATACTACAGGCATTTAGATCATAAAGAAAACCAACGTGTTTAGTTTTCGTTTGTTTAATACCACTACGTTTCTTTGCTAGTTTAATAATGTAGTAATTGAATGTCCGACTTAATATATTGTTCAGACACGATGGTCCGCACACTGTGCTCTTAATGTTAGAGAGTATCTAAACGAACATGAATACAGACAAAGTTAGGGAACGAATAAACGCATCAGATTGGAAATTATGCAAGGAATACTGAAGCGAGTGATTGAAGCTACAAACTCTAATTTGAGTAGGCGTAATTGCTTAATAATTACGATTCCTATATTGAATTGAAAAGCCTTGTTTTGCCATTTGTTACAACAAAATAAAATTTAAAATAAAAACAACTTCATACGGTGGTATTCGGTACACTCTCAATTACCGCGCAAAAAAAGTTTGTATCTTAAGCAACATACAACAATGTTGTCACATGTAGATTCGGACAATGGATTAAAATTTCCACCGAAAATAGTATACTATTTTATTCGCTATCATGTTAAACTGAAATTTGATGTTATTGGCTATTGAGAGAAACGTCATTTTCCATCCGGAAGGTGGAAGTGATCACTTTCAACCCAAGAGAAACACTTCACTACTCCCTTCAGTATTTCCAGTAATGACGTATTTTCCAACCTCATGCACATTAAAAATAGATATATTACTATTAAGATTGCGAATAAAAACTTTTTCGCTTTATCTGTAATGATAAATTAGTTTTGTAAAGTAAACGTTTTGTGTTTGTCGCATCACTGAAATTACTGTAAAATTTGCAGATTAAGTAAAATAAATTTAACTGCGTCCCCTATACAATTTATGCTGAGTATAATTTTTCAGAAATGTCAGTAAAAAAAAATTAAACTGATTTAGAGAAAACAATGGAAATGCTGCAATTATGACAAACAAAGTTGAAAAATAATTAATTAATTAATTAATTATTCGCCATTTATATTGTTTTTTTTTTTTGTTGAAGATATGCTTTTGTCAATATTTTGTGCGTAAAATCTAAAAGAAAATAAAGTAACAAGTGATTGGTGTCCTAACTGTTGGGCGCCTATTTATAAATCCATCAAATTCAAATTAAAGGTTTTTTTAACATATTTATTTCAGCAATTATGCTGCATAGTTTCACAACTATGTTTAATATCCCTATATTATTGCAGAACGAAGCTATTTATTATTCCACGATACATAAATTGCCACTTCATTAAATTCTAATATGAATATAGCCAAACATTTACTAAGCTTTTGTTAGGGGTTATATAGGTTCACAAGGAGCACATTACTTGGAAATATACAAGGGTTACCCAAAAAAGCGACACATCAAAGCATTAGATTTGATAATAAAATAAAAGTAATGCGAAAAATATATACATGGTGAATAAAAGCATACTTTTAATTTTTCCTACTAGCAGACCTAACACCCACTTGCTTTTAGTTAGTCTGTACTACCAAAATATGTCATAATGTGCAGAGCATTGCATTTAATTTCACAAATTTAATGTGCATCCTTTTTTGGATCATCCTGTATAGTTCAAACATTCCTGAAATGTGCTGCTTATAAACCTGTACAACCCCAAATAGAAATATTTTGAAAATGTGTTACCACTCTTCGTACATAAACATTTAACAAGTAATTTATTCAAATGCAATGTATCTCATACGAGTTCTGCACTTTGCATAAGATGTCCGCATCTTGTAAATCTTCCACTACTTAACATGTATTATTGCTGCCCTATATATACATACATAGGAATGAAAAGAAAGTTTCCAACTTAAGACTACCACGAGTACCGTGAAAATCCGAAAGCTACCGCACTGTAGTATACTATTATATGCGAGCTTACTGTGGTATCAGACTCATCTATCTTTCATTGTCTCGTTCTGTTTTAAGTTCCTACATGCATAAGTACATACTATACCACAGTCATATTGTCGATATAAACACACATGTCAATACAAATGAATATTGTTCAATGCACATACTTCTCCCAATACGATCATTCAGATATTGACATATTACACCAACTCGTACACACATATGTAATATATCCTTTCTGGAAAATGCAAATTGCATTTTTTTATTCTGTGTGTATTGTAGTATATGGCTGTCAAGGTATTTGAATTTTGCGGCCTTGTATGTACTCGTATACTTGGATTTATGTCATTTTATATTAATGTTCAGATGCTGTTCTTTTTTCTTCAATAGAAACAACGGTAAATGTTTATATGGAAGAATACATAAATTTATAAAATTTAAATTATAAAATACCAAATATTTTATTCAGATTTGGTATTAAACACTGTTTTTAATATTGATATTGATTATTGTGAGAGGGAAAATAGCATTCACATGGATTGATTAACACTCCCTCAGTTGAGACCAGTACGATTTATTGAAGAGCGAATACTATCTTAAAGTTCATCCAACAAGTTCACACTTTTAAGGTAGCTCAAAATCTTGTTGAATAAAATGTTCTACAGGTCTTCTAATGGACGGATCAACTCTCACAAAGATCACGTACCTGATTATCATGCCAGCAGGGCAGTATTTGAAAATGTCCTGTCCGTATTGCTTTTTATTACTGTTTTTCTTATTATTAAAAAAGATTTTTTTAGATAACTTCATGTTTAATAGTAACAATGATAATTACAATAGAAATCAGCGGCGACTGGTATATACGTCGGTAAGGAGACTACAAAAATGATAAAAGATTTTCGTATAACTTCTGTAGCATCAAATACAGAGTATAGGTACACTTGAGGAAACAAGTAACCGAACGATTCGAAATGCGACGACCGAGAGAGAAGATATCGGTTCCTTTCCCCGCTACCCCTCCCCTCTAGACGCCTACCCGAGCGGCATTGTATTTTCTTTCATTTACCTGCGGACGTTCGGACGTAGCGTATTGGGGGCAATAGAGATACACCGGTGACGTCATACTGTCGACAGATGTACTTTGAGCAATTCGGCACGGTCTGTGTTAACTTGTAAATGCGATACGGGCATGTATTATATTTACTTTTCGCCTCATATCTACTTATTGAAAGCGCATCGCGCGCGAAAAGTTGACGGTATTTAAACTATTTTTGCAAATTTGTTTCATTTTAAATAAACATGCCCATATAAATGTCATCCGTAAAATAACATAAGACTTCTTTCATAATTATAATTATTTGAGTTGTTGTTTGAAATAATCTTGATTTATGGCGGGACTAACGTCTGTAAGGTTACCTATAAGTTCATAGGAATACGTGAATGGAGGGAATACCATAATAATTATGGTATGGTATGGAGGTAATAATTTATAATTAATTATAAATTAATTTAATAATAAAAAATTTCTAAAATTTCTAGAAAATCTCATATGCGCTTCCGATTTTCGTCAATCCACTTGGCATACTTATGAACTGAAGGTAAATGCATCAAGATGGCGCATAAGAAATGTTATATCTCGTACACTGAAAACCCGAATTTTTTTGATAATACCAAATTTTGTTTAAGTTAACTAAATATTGAGTTAAATATGGGTAAATAAATATTTGGTTAATTCGAACAAATTATTTGTTCATTTAACCCTGTATTTATTTGAAATAACGAAATATTTTGTTGGATTAACTAAATTTCCATGATAAAATTTGTTGGAAATTGTTTTGTTCTGTTAAACAAATTAGTTCCGAAAAAATACAACAAAAATTAAAAACTTCAAATGGAATAGCCTATTTTTTCTGCCTTATTATGATTTAACGGTAAAAATAATGGCGATTTGTTAGTTAAGTGTCCTATATCTATCTTCAAAGGTTTTCGAGTTATTTGCAAAAGTGTTTCTTACATTTTAAAAAATATGGCAAATTATCCGGAGAGCGTTTGTTGAGAGCAAGTGAAACATACGACTTATTATGTTCTTTTATTAATTCTATGTATTGAATTATTTGAAATTCCTAATTCCAATAAAGCTTGTTTCAACTATAAGATATTTCATTTAAATTTTTTTACTTTTCTGTATCCGGAATGAATGTTTTAACAATTTTCATCCACGCCCTTTATAAGATACAATAATTTTGTGCACCATTTTGATGCATTTACCCTCAATCCATAAGTATGTCAAGTGAATTGAAGAAGGGGTTGCAAATGTTTTTTTTCTGCAAAGAATCGAAATATTTCAAAAACAAATGAATTTAGGTATAAGGATCTTTACACAAATTTTAACCAAAATTTTAAAGGTTATTCAAAAATATACGGGATTTTGCATTTAAAATAAGAACGTTAATGTCAACACCCTGTATAACCGAGGTAGTGCTAGAAAATTGTACATGTTTTGCTGGATTAGCGTATCCATATTAGTATACGCTTTTAGATACGATTTTTCTCATGAATAGTTTTTCATATTATAGATTGCTGACATTAATCGTGCAACACCCTGCCACCTTGTATATTGCACGATAGCATACGATGGTCTACGATTACTGTTGTATCCTCCTTCCCCCATGACGTATGCACAGTCGCCACTGATAAAAATATTTACTGAGACTTTTTCGTAAGCTTTCACCACTTCAAAATGTTCGTAATTCTAGTTCAAGGGTATGAATTTTCTATACTTAAGACATATATTCAAAATAATTTTCAAGCTTTGCAAAAAGCCCGTTTGTCCGTTTATTCAATGCCGCAGTGGTATGCAGAACTCGAAAACTGATAGTTTGTTACCAACTAATTGAGCGAAATAATAATTGACCCAATGAAATGGCATATTCGTAAATAGACAAACAAATATTTGTCTGCATCAAGCAAATTATTTTGTCACAACCAGGTTCGACGCGTAACGAAACAAAGTGAATTAGGTTGGTTTAAATATCTCAAGGAATTGAATTAAAAGTGCTCAAACGTGCATTCATTCCATAAAGCGTTTGTTAGTTTCAACTTACATTATCAAATAAAATAAATGTATGTGGACCTCTAAAATAAATAATTCATTTGAAGCGGTAGCTTGTTTGATTGAAGCTATCTGCAATTATTTGAACAGAATCTTTGCATTGTATTACATGTATTATTTAACAAATGCTTTCTTGAATTAAATAGTTTTCGCCAACAGAGTTTTTTCATTGTATTATATAAGGTCAGGCAAATGTGTGGGAACACCTGATATTTGGCTAAATTATGGGTTCTCTTAAAAACAAACCTTAAGAAGAGTTTTTGTAATATTTTCACTCTAATCTGTAACACTTTGATTTCCAACAACTATCGTATGGTTCGAGATATGACGTCATCAGTACTTTGTTTTAAGTGAATCAACCTGTACCTTTTCACATTTTCTAATAGATCCTTTGATAGTTGTTGGAAATCAAAAGTATGTCACAGAGTAGAAAAAATACTACAAAAACTTTTCTTAAGATTATTTTTGAATAGAACCAATAATTTAGCCAGAAATCAAGTATTCCCACACATTTGCCTAACCCTGTACAATACCTCTAACAATGTATATTTTGATGCTTTAAAAAATCTATTCCTTTGTATGGGTCCAATAGTATTGTATACTGAACTACAACTCGACAACAAACTGGCCATTTGTTGCCATTTCATCGAGTCATAATCGAATTGCAGTTGTCTCGGTACACTGAGAGAACGGCAGATTAAATTAATAAAATATTGTTGAGTAAAACCAAAATTATGATTAGCCAGAAACGCGTGGTAAAGGTAATACTATTACTTTGTTACTTCTATTTCATTAATTAAACACACCAGATGAGTTTATGAGAGTAATAAATATTGTTTGATTGAAAAAGCAAGCGTTATTAGACAAATGCGGGTAAGACTAACCAAACTGCTATTGAATTATGTAATTATGGCGTTAATATTACCCTTTCCCAAGCCTAGCCCCATTTTTCTAAACAACTGCTCATGTAGTAGCAAATACATTAAATATACGTATTGCAGAAATTGTCGTAAAGATAATAATTTTTCTATTTCACCCCAACAACAATGCATATTCAAAATACATACCATGACAGACACGATTATAAAATACCAAATTGGCAAATTTGCCATGTAAACATTTTTCAGGAGTCGTGATCGTTAAAATGACCACTGTTCCCCCACGGCAGCACAACTATCAATGCACGGGGCGACTAGTAACGTTGCAAAGCAGTGATGTCGGATAAACGTATTTTTTTAGTATCTTCAAAAGCAAAAAATGTTAATTTAACACATGTCGCTTCCTGTACGTGCAAACGTTTGTGTTGGATCCAACAGCATTGCAATTGGAATACAAATGCAAAGTGATAGTTTTCGGATAATTGCAGATGCGATATTAGCATAGAGGTGAAAAAATTGAATATTTCGTTTCTCAGGAATTACTTAAGCTATACGATAAAAAGAAGTTAGTAAATAAATACTGATTTCTATTACGGGCATTCTATAAAGAAATCAAAGGCTAATTCTGTTCACTCAGTTCAAAGTTATTATTATTTTCTCTTTAAGGGGTGATTTTTTGAGTTGGGTTTAAGGTGCCAACTTAACTTTTTATTATATAAGAGTGTATGTATTTGGATTTATTATATATTTCTTCAAGTTTTTCAATGAAGTAGAACATACAAATAAAAAACAAAATCTCTTTGAATGATTTTAGTAGCAGCATTGGGTTATTAACTATTTTAGAGTTAAATCAATTATTTATCAACCGGGTTCAGGATTATTTATATCTACATTTTAACCCTTGTACTTATCAAAGCATCGGCATATAAAAAAGAATATTATAACAATCAAATAATATTTAATTCCGTACACGCAGTTCAAAGTTGAGTTTTTTCTCCTTGGGTTTAAGAATTCAACTTGATTTTTTGTATATTTGTATTTGTTTTTGTGCAATATATACATTTTTATATGATATAACATATTTGATATAAATCAACCAAATCTCTGTTAAATATTTATGGTTCTAGTAATAACATATTCTATCCATATTTGTTATTGAAACAAGCTATTTATTCATAGTTGTTATAATCTTCCTAATGTTAAACAGAACCGCTATTTGTATTTTATAAATAGATTAATGCATTTGTCATATTTCTTTAATCAATGCTCTGGGACGTATACCATTTGTTTTAACATACTAGTAATTTGGAGTAAGCTGGTTTTTTGAACGTGATAGCTTAATTTTTCCACCCTTATGCAAATATCTTGAATAGGGTGGCATCGATTATGCTAATTTTTCATGTTTACAATATAAGCGATAGTAGCATCCATTACCTTTCATTTCAATTCCATAGCTTTAGGGAAACCTTTCGATGGCTTATCGGGATAGAACCTTTGTTTTGTAATTGTTTCATAAGAACGAAGTTAGATAGTTTTTTTAGTACCAATTTTGTAAGTATCTTTCTAAAAGCAAATAGAACTATAAATGCAGTCTATTTTTCGTTAAAATAATTATTTCTCTAAGCAGTGTCGACGTTTCAATTCCCACAAGAAAATAAATTAATATTTAAAAATAGTATCAAAGTATTATTTAATAACAGAGAATTGGGATTGCCGTTTAGAACAGCGTCTGAACTTTCTATAATCGACTTCATAGTCAACATTTAATACGTTAAAGCACACAACCAACACAACTAGTATTATTATGAAATAATGAAGGTATTTGGGCTGCAGATACCCATGTACCAACACCCTTCGGGTCGACAGGCTGAGTACGCGGCCGACGGTACCCCAATAAATCCGCCTAGAGACAGGACCACCGAGGTGCTTCATTATTCTTAATAATCTGTCTGTCGATTACATACTTTATACATGAATCGCCTTAAGCTGTCTGTCAAGTAATACACACACACCGCTATTCACACCCGAGAAAAATCTAATAGAGAGAGAGAAAGACAGCTCAGGGTTGTACATTTGAGAATGTCGATGTTAGAAGGCGATAGTTAAATGTGACGTCATGTTGTTGTTGTTGTTGTGCATCTTGAAAGAATATAATATAATCGTTTCCCCTTCCGAGATGATTTATATACACGTTTTTAACAGCTACACGCCAGAAATACCCAAACACACAAAAGTGTTCGCGTAGAGAGAAGACGCATTAAATTCGCATCATCTGGATATTTCGTCCTGTATGTGTGTATATGTACCAATGTTATTCTTCGCCGTACAAGAAAAGGATCACATTTATATGTAAATGGTAGTCGAAATTGAAGAAAATATTTGCACCGGGTCAAATGTTACAAAAATAAATGAGATCCTCGTGTATGCCCTTTAGATCTGTACCTGTACATACGTACCTACATTTAGGTGGCTAATGAAATAGAATCGCATTAAACTTTGTGATTCAAATTCAGTAAAATAGTTAAAAGTAATTTTATGTTATGAATCCATTTCCAATACTTGACTTGTAATGTGAAACGTATACAGACTGATTCATTTTCGGCTCTCGTTATGAGGACCTCGCTTATTATTGGAGACAATTTAAAATTGGCAAATTTGCTAAATTTTGTATTTATTGTGAACCTAAAGGCCATTGTCTGCTTTTGCCCTAACACCTGAAACACCTTTGTTTGATTTTGTACAAAACACATTATTAGGACCATTTTCGATCTTCTGCCTGATAGTGACTTACTTCAACTTCACTTTTTTTTACTCTTTACAAGTTTATATTTCCTATCGGTGGTCTGATACGTTCGAAATTTACAACGTAAACTATCGAGCAGAAGAAGGAAAGGTTAAACTATTATTTTTGTTTTTTAATTGAAGAAAGTAATTAGTTTTTCGGCCGAAAAATAATAATAACCCCCGCAACACTTTGAAACCTCACCTACCGTATTTAATTTTGAATAATTAAAGCCTAATACCTATCAAACACTCAATGTTTTACATGGTCGAAATCGGAAAATAAATCAGTGACCTACAAGAAATAAGCAAAACTTATAGTGTTCAAAAAAACATACACAGTAAATAAATTGCAGCAATAATAAAAATATTAATAATAGTATAGTTAATATAATTCTACTATACTTGCCATATTTTTATATCATGTATGTATAGATACATATGCTGCTATGCAGCTACCCGCTCAATCCTATTCCTATAGGAAAAAATACAGGATACGAGATTAGGTAAATCTCACCCTTTGATTTCACCTGTTGTACGATGCTGTGTAGGTTTGGAGAAGATGGATATTTGTTTCATTCTGTTCCGCACATGATGCTATTCCAAGCCTAGTAAGATGACCTTTCACTTTGTTGTGTAATTAAAAGAGTTCCTGAAGATAACTTCTATTATACCGAAGGTATCAGGTACTCTTATTATTTATAGTCCTTCCCACCGTTTTCGAAATTAATCACGTGAATCTGATAATTGCTGCTTTCCAGATGTCTGAAAACTCATATAATATCACTCTCTTATTTTGTGTCAGTTAAAATGCCTTGGTGATACAAAATTCGAATGTCAGATTAAGTGACAGTTTATAATACTATAAAATAGGATAAACCGTTTATTAACTGAGTCTCAAAAAGTTCTTAACCACTACATCTTGCTACGTCACAACTGAGTTAGATTTTATGAGATCTCAGACATCTGGAAAGCAGCAAATGTTTGGGACTTAACATGTGTAATTGCCTGCTTTTAGCGCGAGAATAACCTTGGCTCTTCTCTATACTTCTGAAATATAACCCAGATCTAAACTGCGTCGTATCCGGCTCATATGTGAAGTACTACGACCTGTTCGTTTTGAAGTAAAGCAGAAGGCGCACTGGATCGACTCGGCTCGGAAAAGAGCATTCGGCAATTTTTGCTATACTTGAAGTTAAATGAAGGGCCGCGCACTCACGGAATTTTCCGATGATATCCGACCCGAACCAGTGCGCAGCTCTTCATTTAACTTCATGTTTAGCAAAAACTGCCGATTGCTCTTTTCCGAGCCGACCGAGCTGAGTCGATCCAATGCGCGTTCTGCTTAAGATCGGAAAAATTCCATCTACTTCCGGTGATTTAAAAGACTGATTTATTATCCATTTCAGCCGTTCACTGTTATATATGTGCCTATTCATTGTTATAACTTCCTTGGAAGGTCTTTTGTGTTCCCTGGATAGATTAGGTAGAAGCTACCATTTAGCTTCTTTAGTGCCATTCCAGTATTAACTCGGCTCTTCACCAATGCTTTATATAATCTTGCACCGATAGGTCAACATCCTAACAAAACTTCCTGAAGTTGTCTCTTTTCGCTCTTCTGATCCGCTTTATTGGCATAAATTTATTGGTATATCTCGGTATGGCTCTGCTAATCTCCGCTAAATATTTATATATAATATCAAATAGTATTGGGTATTATAATTCTTTGTAAAATTGCAGGAACATTTGTAGGGGTATCGAAATAAAACGTTAGTTTTCAACATAATCTTCTATCATTATTTTCAGAAAATATAATTGAATAAATCTAATGTGTGTGAGATATATATAGAAAACTGCATAGCATACTGGAAAAATTCTTGCGCTACTAATAACAGTTCTCTCAGAATAAATATTATATCTGCAAGGTTCATCTATAAATTACTGAACACAAACGGCAAACTTTAACAATTTTGCCAATATTTAAACCAACTAAGTCTGCATTAAATAAGGCTAAAAAATGAATCAGGCAAAATCTCTTTTACTAATTAGTGTTTCTATCGCTAACCACCACTAGCTAGCACTAGTCGCCTGGTATACAACAAATACAGTTGCTCTAAAATATCCGATCGGCTTGGAATTTGTTGAGGTAAACGCAATATCTTGTAATTATTAAACAATAAGGAACAACAAATGCGTATTATTTCATTCTTTTATTAACACTGTTTAAGCTTAACACAAATTTAGTACAACAATAACTGATATAAAGAAACTAAAATACATAACATATAAACATGAATTTTAGTAAACGTATTCGACCAGTCCTGGTCTTCTTCAGGCTGTCGAATAACTATAAAACTGTCAAAATTTCAGGAAAAGTTTCGTCGAAACATTGGTAAAAGAATTTTGACTTATAAAAATAAAAGAATCAAGTTGAAAATAGCCGTTTTTGCCTTCAATCGTTAAATATGCAAGAGCGAAATTTAAACAAATTGAGTTCTATTCAGTAACATACTTTTCCAGTACAATACCCTCAAAGTTCATAAGTCTGCTGCCTCTGCATCTAGTCATTTTTTATTACCGAAGAAGAAATGGGAGAGAAAAAGAGGATAGATGGCGATCCATTTCATTTTCCACCTTGTCTTTCTTTCAGTACTCTCCCCTCTTCCAGAATGTGTGTGTTCTGGCAGCCTGCTAACTTGTTTTAACCATCTCAACTTCTGTTCTTTAACAACATGCTGAACTATGTTAAGCGCCCTTATTTCATGATTTGTTTTCTTCCCTAACCGCCTTCTTCTGTCTTCGTTCCTCCAAATACACTCCTTAACATGTTGCTCTCCCACATCTCGCTTACATCACGCCCATAAACTTCCGTCGGCCAAATTACTATTCTAAATACCTTGATTTCCGCTGCCCTGGAAACTACTTTTGACTTTAACACTTTCTTCGTTGACCCTATATTAATATGTGAATGACATATTGCACATTTGTTGCTCGTTATTGTTTAATAATTACGGGATCTTGCATTTGCTTCAACTTTTTCACTACAAACCGACTGCATACTTTTGTAAGCAACTGTACATTTATGAATTTTCATGGTTAAATAGGCTTATTTTTAATCAGATTCAGATCAGTAGTATTTCCATATTGTGAAGGAAATCACATGTTGCAAATGGGACCACAAATTATCCGTGAATTATGCAATATTGAAAACTATTTCCTTCTTCTCTCTTTGAATACTCGCGATTGAAGGGGGTCACTACATATCTTTAAGACAAAAAAAAAGTATTTAGAAATTCTATGAAATCTTTCACTTAAACTGATGGGACAGTACTAGATAACGTGTGTAAAAAAAATCAGTGAGATCAGATATGGCGTTTCTGAGAAAAAGGGACATACGTAATGGTGGTTTTCCCATATGGATAAAGATATGTAGTGACCCCCTTAAATGATATAACATATTTTAATAATACGGGTTTCTAATTCATTGGCTACCTATCGTATAAGTGAATGAAATGTATCGATCTTGTCGTCTCTTGCCTAAAACAAACGATTTAAATTTTAAAAACCATATGTTTTATATCCAGGTTCTAACGACAAAAAATTTAAATATTCTTGCCAAATGTAGGTAGATAAAGTAAGCGAACCGAATAAATATGTATCCACTATTTAACATCTCATAACCAAGAAGTGTGATCTCAAAAACAGGATAGTTAATTTGACGTCCATCTTTCCCTTTCGGATATATGCTTCCTAACAGTTTAATTTGTGTATTTGACGGTACATTAACGAAACTTCCTAACAGACGGCTAAGTAGATATCCAGCATTTAATGATTTGAGGTTTCCAGTACTGATGTAATTAAATTTCCATATAGTTCAAATTGCTTACTGGAGTTTTATGTTAAGTAGAAGATAAGGACTTGAAATAGTTTTCCTGTTGTAAATTAAAAACAAAGGTATATTTCTTCATGACATGTAATTACCTCCAAGTGAGAAAACGTATGATATAACTCATTAAATTCTCGCTTAAAGCTGGTTCCTAAAAATTTCTTGAAAACGATTCCGTATTCAAGTCCTTTAATTGTGTAGCGAGCAGTCGCTTCATCCTGTGTTCACCTTTTCTCGATAACCATGAGTTTACGTCCACTCCATTGGAATTATTATAGTCGATTTGCCATTCATTGAGACAGTTGGGACACTTAGAGGTTCAAAAATACACCTTTTTACTTTCCTCCTTATTAAATTTCTTTCTGAACACGATATTTTTTTTTTTAATAACGAGATATAATATTATACATATAATAATGTACAATATATATAACAGGAATTGCTTCAAATTAATTGTTGAAAACTTTCTTTGCTTTCTGGATCCTTTTGAGCGAAAACTGTTTCTCTTGAGAAGTCGTATTCCTGTCCACTTTCCTCAGCAGTAACAGAATAAATGGAGCTGATTTTCCTTGTACAGTACAAATGATTATAAAGGAATGCTCTCCTGGGAAGTGTTCTAAAAATAGTATTACAACCGCAGAAAAGAAATCTTAAGCGTATAAAAAAAAATCTAACCCATCTTCGATTTTCGATCCAGTCTGCACTTAACCATTTAGAATAATACACGGCTAGTAGTACCCTTCGAAAACGCTTACTAGTTCCTGTGGAAAAGGCGTCTGGATCAGTACTTTTCAAGTTATCGACAGAGAAACAAAAGTTATCTAAAAGGCATCGTTAGAAGAGACTGAACCCTTTAAATGTTATTGTTAGGCATTGTAGCACCTAGTAGCCATGATGACCGAGAGCACCAGTTCGAGGAAAAATCATAGTGATCCTTGCGATTAAGGGAATATCAGAGTTCATTTTGTAAATTTCTTTTTTCATTGATATGTTTCTAAATGTCATCTACAGATTGAACTAACAAGGGAATAAAACTTTGCCACTTTGTAGGCCACATGAAGTACTACTCAGGGACACTCTGTTGCTGCAGAACTTGAACTTTAGGGGATACAATTTGTCTTTAACATTCGGCCCAAATTTCGTTTATATAAAATAACTTTTAGACACTGAGAGATAGAAAGAAAGTTTCAATGCTGCACTTGCACCGTTTATTCAACTCTTCCAACCGGTACAGTTATTTATATACAGGATATTACAATAAGCACAGCACAACATATACCTATTTGATCAATCTTCAGAAATTAGTCATAATCGCTGTATTTATCACCGAATACTGTATACAAAGGTGATTTAGATAAGTCTAGATGATGTACATAAAGCTATGAATTTTTTTCATACTTTCTTATTCTTATGAGATAATCTACATATTATGTGACTGCATTGTGTGTTGAAAACCAATGTGAAATTTGGCAATAATATCAGTTTATTGCGTGAGTAGCTATTTATATTAGTGTGTACTCGAATCGACGCATGAATAGATAAAAAAGTTTGAAAATTTTTGAGTTGGAATTTCATCATCTGGAGTTTAGCCCTGCTTGGATAGAAAGTAAATTTTGTCATATTTTTAATTTTGAAAAACCAAGCATGCGTTGGAATTTTACAAAAAGGTAGTTTTTCCCACCGCTTCACTTAGCAGGCAGTATAGTCCATCGCCACTACAGTCACTATTTGTGTTTCCAACGCTTTTCTGAGGAGTTTTACTATCATGACGAAGAATATGCATGATAGGGTGTATGTACGTATTTTCTCAATTTTTCGAAATATAGTCAATTCGTTACTTACATTATTATTCATAGCAACTAGGCACTGATTATATTTGAATAGATTTTTTTTATATACAGTGTGTCCCCGGATCGACGTATAAATAGGTATAAGAATCTGAAATTTTTTGAATCGAAATTTTATATTCTCGGGTTTAGCCCTGCTTGGGTCGAAAGTAAATTGTGGCATACTTTTAGTTTTGAAAAATCAAGTATGCCTTGGAAATTTACAAAACGGTGGTTTTCCTCACTAATAAAGTGGCTTTTTATATGGGAGATACTACAAAATGTTATTAAGAAAAGTTATTCAGATTAATAAATTATGCAAGTATGCAAAATTTAAACAAGATGGGTTTACTTAATCCCTTATCAAATAAATATAAACAATAATTCAACAACTCTATCCTCTTTAAATTTTGCACACTTACATAATTTATCAATCTGAACAATTTTCTGGATAACATTTTGTCGTATGTCCTACAAAAAAGCACTTTATTAGTGGGAAGAGTAACTTGTTTGTAAATTTTCAAAGCACCCTTGATCTTGTTCATATTTTGCATACTTGCATAATTCATTAATCTGAAAAAAAATTAATAACATTTTGTTGTATCTCCTAATAGACGGCACTTTATTAGTGAGCAAAACTACCTTTTTGTAAAATTCCGACGCATGCTTGGTTTTTCAAAATTAAAAATATGACAAAAATTACTTTCTATCCAAGCAGGCTTTGATGAATAAAACGTTAACGATGAATAGATCCAGCACGTGGTTTCAACCCGGAAACCACGCACTGTACAAAGCTTGCAACCGAAACATCACCGATGACGTTGAAACCCCCAAACTGGCTAGTTAGAAGTTTTTCGGCTTAACAAAATTCTTCGGCTTAAAAAAAACTGGCTTTGTAATAATTGGGCATTTATTTTCTAAAATATTTTTTATACTTCAGATAAGTCGAATATGGCTACATTATTACATTTTTTTTTAAATTTAGCATAAAATCATATGACGATATCAACTATAGTTTTCCAGTGGCGGCTAGTGCATACGTCACAGGCGGGGCCAATACAATGCTTGAAGTTCGTGTGCTATCGTCCGAAATACGAAAATTTGACGAACTTATACGAAGAAATTAGATAGATTAGATAGGCCCAGATGATGAAATTTCAACTCAAAAATTTTCAAACTTTTTACCTATTCATGCGTCGATTCGAGTACACACTGTAATATCAATAGCTACTCACGCAATAAACTGATATTATTGCCAATATATAATTGGTTTCCTCTAGTATACTCACGAACAGCACGAATATTAATTAATAATGATAGTACTTTAATTTTGACAAATGAACAATGGCGTAACCTGTGAAAACTGTCACTTATAGGCATTTAGCGCCTGATTCAATGCTGGATTTCAATTTACATGGCAATCGCATAACAATATACAGTGTCTCATTAGAATAAAGAAGTATGAAAAAATGCATAATTTTGTGGACGTCCTGTATAATTATGCAAATCACCTGTATACAGTATTCGATGAAAAATACTACAGTTATAATCAATTTCTGTAATTCGATCAAATAAACATTAGCCAAATTCGTTCCTTCGAGTCTCGCTCTGGTTAATTGCGGTAACCGGTTTTTTTTTTTCGAAGCCGCGACCATAATGATGATTAGAAGGAAGATTTAGCTGTGCGGGGCATTGCTTAGGCTTTATCGATCCCTTTAAAAAAAACACGAGATACCTATCATTGCTTAATTATTGTAAACAACCTATATATGAATAGCAATATCAGTAGAACGGGCTACATAAACAGTGTAAGTTCGTATTGTAACTTTTAAAGCGACCCACATCGCATTCATCCTTATAGAAAGGCTGTTTTCCTGAAAAGTGCAAAATTGTATTATACAGGTTTCCTACGAAAGTGGCCAGTTAGAAATTTAGTTAGTTAGTAGTTAGTTTTTGCGCTTAAAGAAAACTTTCAGTTATAACAAATTGGAATTTGCAATTGTTTGGTGCTTACCCTGTTTTTAAAATATTTTCAAGTCTGTCACACTTTCTGTTAACTGGAAGTCACCATGAACTTTGTTATTTTAAATGGAATACCCTATTCAATTAGGTCCAATAGTGTAGATATCAAAATGTTCTCAAAATTCGTGATATTGTAGAAACAGTTGATGCAAGATATAGAAAACTGCAGCGGCGGCTGGTACTGTTTTTCCAGGCCCATTACAATGACCTAATTTCTTCGTATAAGTTCGTGAAATGTTCGTATTTCGGACGATAGCACACGAACTTCAAGCATTGTATTGGCTTGGCCCCGCCTGTGACGTATGCACCAGCCGCCACTGGAAAACTATAGTTGATATCGTCATAGGATTTTATGCTAAATTCAAAAATGTAATAATGTAGCCATATTCAACTTATCTGAAGTATAAAAAATATTTTAGAAAATAAATAAATGCCCAATTATTACAAAGCCATTTTTTTTTTAACCCGAAGAATTTTATTAAGCCGAAAAGCTTCTAACTAGCCAGTTTGAGGGTTTTAACGTCATCGGTGATATTTTGGTTGCATGCTTTGTATAGTGCGTGGTTTCCGGGTTGAAACCACGTGCTGGATCTGTTCATATTTAACGTTTCATCAAAGCATCAGATTGTATAAGTGTTCTTTAACACTTTCAGTGTAAAACTGGAAATGTTTCAGTAACTCTATTTTAATCTAACCTGTAATATGATTTATTAGGTTCTCAACGACTTAATAAAGATAAGCATACATTTCATTCACTTATTACGAAACCATATTACTAAAACTTGATTACCCTAATAATGCAATTGAATATTATAGTGAATGCATATGTAGGTCCAAAACCCCGTTATCTACACCGTCCATTATATAACAGTTATTATTGCACGAAGAAAAATAGAATGAAACTAATTTACAAGGTAGAATACATTGAAACTCTTTATTTATCTATTGTTTGAGTATCATTGACAGCCATGCATCTATGTAAGTTGTTGTTAATGCTCGATAATGGTTAATTAGTATGATCATACATTACAAGCATTCATGATAACCTACAATCATAGAAGAATTAAATAATGTACTTGAATTCATAATATAGAAAATTTTACATCTTTTCTGAACGAACACTACACACAAGCTCTTAATTTAAAAACAAATTGGCTGGATAAAATTCAGAAACACCTATGACAAAAGGATTAAATGATATCCAGTAATAAAGTCAACTACACATGTTTATACGTTGCTCATTATCAACTTATTTTTCATTATATAAACTTGCATTTACACGAATATAAAACTACGTAAACATTATTAATACGTAAACACAACATACACTATGGAAAATATATACTAACTCGACGAACACTGTATGTGAATAATATAGTCGAAAAAGGGCTAATCTCGCAATCCCTTCTCATAACTAAATACTGGTTTCGTTTAAATTAATTTTACAGCACTACGCCCGGGATACTTAAACAGTTACGAGCAGCTAAGCCTAATTTCTATTCAATTAATTTAATTATTTAAGTATCTCCAGTTTGATAATGTACTAGTAATTTATACGAAACGGGTGGATTTAAAATAGGCCTCAGTTTTCTTGACTTTACATATCACATCTTTCTTAGTTTTATTATTTAGAAAAAAAAAGACGCAATATACCTTTACTTTGGCTTAAAATAACTAAAACTTAAAAATTTCTGTGTAGTTACTTACGCTCTAGTTAGGTGCTAGAAATCTTCAAATTTTCTGGAAATTTGATTATACTTACTGCAATACTAATCCCTTCAATATGTTTTGCATGTATATCTTACTAGCACTTATACCTACATACTAGATTTAGTTTGATTTAATATAGTTTCTTGAGAAAAATTTCAAATAAAATGTGAATATATAGTTGCTTCTTTTAGTGTTTCACGAGTTGATGCATGAATTAATTGAGGGGATGGTAAAATGATGAAGTATGCGAAATTGCAAATAAAAAAGCTAAGCAGTACATTGAAAGTTTTCCGAAAGAAAACTAAGATTGATCAGTAACAAAATGAATAACAATTCTATGTATGTTGAAAATAAATGATTTTGTTTATTGTTTAAAACTATCATCCGAAATATTAACTGTTTCATATTTATACGTGTGTAGTTGAACATTATTTAATCATAGGCAGAATAATTGTAGATATCTAAACATATGTATATAACAATATTAATGTGTTGTGTTCTCCTTCTCTGCTATTACATAGTTTCCAATCATTTCATTTCATGTCTAGTGCAATGTAAATATATTTTTGCCAGGTAGATATGTGTATATATTATATATTATTCGTTAATGTTTAATAAATGTCTTGCTTTAATCGAATCATTTTTTTTGTTTGTTATACCTCTTCGTTTTATTTTCTTGTTTTGACAAGGCTGTTGTTGTCCGTGTCTGCTTGTTGCGCACTGCACATAGTATTTTTTTTTGTTTTCCTTTCAGGATCCCCGGCTGAATTTTCCCTCAAAATAACATTCGTAGGTTAATTCTATCAGAATTAGACGTTATAATCTAATTAAAACTTGGAAAATAACTGTTAAAATGCATAATTAAATTTGAACCAAGGAATATTATTTACGACGCACGGTTGATACTTGCTAACTTCACCGAAAAAAAAAGTAAAATTTATATTCTGGGTAAACATTAACGTACGTATCTCATCATATAATATATAATTTATATGTGCAACACACATATAATCTTTGAGTACTTAATAAAAATAGGTAATCATTTAAATCTTTACAGTAAGTTGTAACTCATAGTATTTTTAGTTAATATTTAAAGCAACCGAAAATAACAGGTTTTAGTCGTTTAAGCTACAAGTTTTATAATTTTTTAAACGCTTTTCTATACTTATTTTCACTTATATTGTCGCATCAAGCACCAAACAAAATTGATATTAAATTCACTGCTTTGGTTGGCGTATTGTATAGGCACAGATGAGGATCTTTAAAGAATAGCTACATTTCATATGGTTACAGAACAAATATTTTTGCAATTTCAATAACGATAATAAGAATAAACTCGTGACCTTAGTGAAGAAGTAAATTTCGATATGACTTTTATAGTATAAAATCCATAACCGTTTATTTCCAGGTGAAATATTACCTTTCTAGGGCATCATACATATATTTTTTGCACAACAGTCGAGAACAATCAGACCTAAACCAAAATATGAATAAAATGTGATAGTACACACATTTTATTATAAGATTCAACATATACAACTCCATTTACTTACATAAGCATATCAAAATTACCAAATAATGATTTAGCGCTGAAAGTTTCACCCTAAACCTTCATCAGGGTAAATGAGAGAAATATTTACATTTTTTGAACTGAGTAACGAGGATTGATATGTGGATGAATAAATGAATTCAAGATGGAAATCTCATTAATATAGTGGAAATAACTACTAAAATATCGATCTATATCTACTCCGTATAATGCATTAGATCCACCAGTAGCACTGATGAATGGTAAGGTGAAAGATTTAGTTTTAATATATTTTATTTCGCATATACAATGAGCATTTTATATAACTACTTTGCCGAGAACAGTACCACAAAGTTCAACTTGAGCAATCAAAAATAGTTTCAATTGTTGATTTTAAATGTTACTATTGTTATTACAGCTTTGTTATCCTATGTCTTTTTATCCTGATGAAGACACCATTTACTATGGAAAATGTCTGATTAATTCTGAAGTAATTTAATTAAATATAGACTTGTTCCATGGCACCTGCTGCTGAATCCTCAAAATTTACCCGCGCTATATCATTAGTCATTAATTACAAATACTTCGTTAATTGTTTTCCTATATCAAAATTATTTTGTTCTATAAGGCAATTAATAATTTAGTTACTTCAATTTTTCATTAACCTTATCAGACAATTCTTGAAAAATTTCCTGAGTATATAAAAATTACCCGTCTGGTAAATATACTGGTACATCAGCGTAAATAGCTTTTTTTAAAAAAAAAAAGAAAAAACGAAAGTATTTGAATTATGGTTATGAAAGTTCCATCCGATCTAACTGTTATTAAAATCAGATTATATGTTTCGAAGTTTTGACCGATTATGACGTAGACCTCAAAATAACTTAAACGTCAAAACGTGCAATCTCATTTTAATAAATACTAGAACGAACTTTCTCTTTAATTTTATCCTAATTATCACGGTTCACTAGATTCATGGTGCAATTTTGCCTAATGTTACAAGATTCATTATATTGTAACGTTTTATTAGCAGTAAATACCGGATGAGTTTTTCTTATTTTTCCTGGAACCAACGCAGTATCAAGAAAATACGCATTGGATCAAAAACGTAGTAAATCGACATCTCAAATAGAAAATTTAATTTTTTATTGCATATTCCTCTCCCACAGGGTGTTGGAGCGAACAATTTTCGTTTCAAATTTTTATGATTCGATGTCTAGTGTTCGAGATATTGCGTGGTCTTCAATGAATGCAAAAAAAAAACTTAACCTCTAGTGGTTAAAACACATTGAATCGTCTCGGAGCAGAGCCGTACAATCGGTAGGTTTTGCTGAACATAGAATTGAATGAAGTACCGCGCTCTAATCTCCGACCAATTTGATCATGACGCGGTACTTCGTTTAATTTCATGTATAACAAAACCTAGCGATTGTTCTTTCCGATCCAAGTCATTCGTATGACGCTTTACAAAGAAAAGACTTGAAAAGAAGCACTGTCGGGTCTTACTAAAATGAACAAATAGATAAATTAATAACTGTGTCAAAAATGTACACATGCTTCAAACAACCTCCGTTATAAGTACCTAACTCTAAATTTATACTCTTTATACCTGTTTTTGCGCTAACACGTTTGTGCAAGATG